>LPNX010803592.1:287946-421368 GCA_001517045.1 Pseudotsuga menziesii
TGGCGACAACAAATGACTGATGATCAAAGAGAAGAGCAACGAAAAAAAGATCGTGAAAGGAAAAGATTGCAGGTGCAAAGTCAAAATGAGGAAGATAGGGAGGAGCATAGAAGTCAAAATCGTGATAGAGTAAGATCATATAGGCAAAGAAAACAACACGTTATAACTAACATAATAGCACAAAATGAACCCATTTCTCTCGTCGGTGCCAATAACCCATTCAATGGACATATGGTGTTAGATCATGAGAAACTTCATACAATGTCCAATGTACCAATTTCTCATGAATATGAAGTGATTGCCCATAAAAAATTTCGTGAAAGAATTGATAAATTTGCTCATATGAATATCAANTGGTATGGCTCAGGGTTTGGCCTTTATCCATCAGTCTTTCTTTATACCGAAGACAAAAAAGAAAGGCGTCTTTCAATATCCCAATAAAGGGTAAACGCGGTCCTTTTCTTGTAAAAAAGAAAGATTTCGTTTATCCGGGGTCCATAACTCAAATTTATTTCTCACACACTCGATAATTGAAAGAAGTTTCTATTTATAAGTTGGTTAGATAGCTGCTTTAGGTGACTTCTTCCTTCTTGCCAATAGAGGAGCCATATTCTTGATGCATTGATGGATCGATTCCACAACTAATAGAATCGATTGAAAGATGGGGAGGAGGGTAAAACCTCGCTACATTAGGCTATTCGGTAAAATGCTGCTTCTTTTGCCGCAAAATATTAAAGTCTCTTCTACTACCTGAAAGTTAGGTATTACATTTGGGAGGCAATGCAAGAGCAAATTACCGTATGGAATGTCCCTATCCTCTTCTAGATTCTTCTCGGTTGTTCTCGGTGAGAGTTTACTTTATGTTGGCGGGAGCACCATTCGAAAGAACATACTCTTCGGAGAGCTAATACAAGAGCTGTTGCTAATGGTGAATAAAAAACAATAGGAAAATGAGAGGCACCGCTTAAATAACTAGTAATAACCACATTAATTTTATTTAATGTTTCTAAATAAATTGATAGGCCTAAATTTAAGCACAAACTAAAGAGATAAACATTACTATAAAAAGTGTGTGCCTAGACATATTAAATAAAATTAATGTGGTTGTTGCTAGTAACGGTGAGCCCATACGCATATCTACAAAATATTAATAAAAAAATTTAATATAGTTGTAATTAATAATTATAATATATAATAAATAATATCATTTAATTAATCCACAAAGGTAGTGTATGTACACCTCTGTAGACTTTAGCAGTCAAATCACTTGGCGATTGGTTATTATTATTATTATTATTATGAATTAAAAATATACGATGAAGTTAAATATATCAAATATTATTTATTATATATTTTAAGCATACTTTATTGTTTAATACCTTTATAATTAATGATTTTAAAATCCATTTTTTAAATATGGGCTTATCCATTATTATTTTTTTTTCCTCGGAAAAAAATCATAATTTTATTTCAAAGTAGAACAAAATTACATCTGCACATGTAAGAGGATCAATAGGATCCCTACATTGTCACATATTTGTTGTGTAATATTGACGAAACCAAAAACAAATTACAAAACTGTAACTGTAAAAACATACATCACAGAAAATATGGGTATCACAACCCAATTCAAAAGAACACAGAAACTCAAATATACTGCCGATAGCAAAGGCCACCACCTTTGAAAACGCCGTCGCCGCCGCAAAGAACAATACGGGTCGCCACGCAAGAGTATATCTCCGCCAAAAAGTTCGTGATCTTCAATAGATGATCCAGCAGCCAAAAGGGCTTCTTAGGCCACCCACAGACACAAATTACAAACCAAGAAAACAACCACCGCCATACGCAGGAGAAGGCGGCAGGGCAAAAAACTGCCAGGAAAGAGAAAACAGTGCCTGCAGCTTGGGAGGGCACACTGTACATGAAGACAGCCACACCTCCACCAAGCCAACCTTGGACACTGAACCACAGTCCAACCACCACCGCCACAGGGAATCCGTCGACTGCAAAGACCAAGCACGAAGCCCCGCCCCTGAAGAAGGCCGGCAAGAAATGGGTCGACAGGAAAAACCAGCAACCCAGTGGAAAAAACAATGCAGAGCCCTCTGTTTAACTGCAATATTTTTCCAGTAAGCTGCCCACATCGGTGCACATAAATCTGACCATGCGAGAGGACGCAGAGACATAGGAGGTAATGGAGTAGGGAAAGAACCTCATTCTTGCACCATGCAAGAATACAAAACCCCATTGGATTCAAACAATCATGCAAACGCCTGAATCCACCAAAAGCCACGAACAAACGCGTGCAGATGGCCTCCCAAAGCGCTTCATAATTGGTTCCCTGCATCCATTTCTTGGAGAAGCCATGGCCAAAAAAGCCGCGTCCAGATGCTTGAATATCGATCAGGAGCTCATCCTGGCATGCACCAAACTTATTGAAATTTCCCAATGCGATTCGATCCCCCGACTCATCAATCTCCCCGACCATTAAACGACCAGTCAACCTGAAAGACCCCATCGGCCTGAGAACAGGTTGGAGTGGGCGGAGAAAGGAACTCCAAAAATATTTTACACGAAGGCTGCCACAAAGGTAGCGTGCAATCAAAGAGACGGATCTGAGAGGAGGGGGGGGAGCAAGCCTGGGCGACACTGGCCGCAGGCTGCAAGTCCCCAAACCCTCATACTCCCACCATCGATTCTTGGAGCTCCCAAAGGTGTAAGTTATTATCTATGACCCATATCACTTATCCATTATTATATTAAATAATATCATTTCATAAATCATATCGTTTAAATAATTAATTATTATATTACAACTAATAAACCATATTAATATCTTAATATTGGATATGCATGTAAATTATGATATATATTATTATATTACAACTGATAAATCATATTACTATATTAATATTAGATATATAAATGTAAATTATGAGATATAAATAACCATATCAATTTATATTATGATACATTTAACATTAATAAAAATATATGATAATAATTTTTTTTAGTTAATTAAGTGTAATTAAATAATAATATCATTTAAATATAATGAATAATAATATTATATTATATTATTAAAATAAATTATATAATTAAATTATTAATGTCGAAGTATTGGAAGTATTTAATTAAAATATTAGTATTAAAGTAATAATAAAATAATAAAATAATTTAATTTAAAATAATAATATTTATTTAGAATAAAGACCATGAACATCACACTACATATAACAAATGTTTTTTCTAAATTATACCAGCATAGATCCAAATCCTAGGCTCTATCAAGCACCGAGAGGGATCAAATCTCTTCGTAGGTATCCATTGATTTGATTCAAACCAAAAGACACATCTTTTTATTTAAGGTCCACATATAATATTTTATTATTAATATTTAATATTATTTATGACCCACATATAATATTTATTATTATTTTTTATTTTGTTATGAACTAACATTACAACATTTTCCCATACATGGTTTTAAAACCATATGCAAGGCCCTCCTACAACCATGGGTTGTTTAGGAGGCCTTGCACATGGTCTTAAAACCATTTGCAAGGCCCTCCTAAACCATGTACAATAAAACTATGGGTGGTTTAGGAGGCCTTGCACATGGTTTTAAAACCATGTGCAAGGCCCTCCTAAACCATGTACTATAAAACAATGGGTTGTTTAAAAGGCCTTGCACATGGTTTTAAAACCATAAACCATGTGCATGGTTTTAAAACCATGGTTTAAAACCATGTGCATAAAAACCATGTGCAAACCATGTGCACATGGTTTATGGTTTTAAAACCATGTGTAAGGCCAACAATTTTTAATATTTTGTTAAGTAAAAACATTACAATATCTCCCCCATATTGTGTTTTTTTCCTCACCCATATTTTTTTAAGGATAATTAAATTTTTACTTTTTTATTGTTTTGTTAGGTAGGAAGATTACAACATCTCCCCCATATTAGGTTTTTTTTGGCCGACATTTATTTTGGTGTATAATTAAAAAAATTATTTTTTATTAATAAAAATAAAGTTACGTAACGTTACATAGCGTTACATAACGTTACAAGATCTCCCCCATACTGGGCTGTAGAGCGCCTCTCGGCGCAATAATTAAATTATTAATGTCAAAATATTAGAAGTATTTAACTAACATATTAGTATTAAAGTAATAATAAAATAATAAAATGATTTAATTTAAAATAATAATACTTAACTAGAATGAAGATGATGAACGTCAAAATGCGACATAACCAATGTTTTTTCTATATAATATGTTTTATGCCGCAAAACATTAATATTTGTGACATAAAGCCCTTGCAAATTGTGACAATGTGGCATAGCCTTTGTTTAATTTCATAATGTGACGAAGACATCTGGTAATGCAGGCATTCAAATAGCATGTAGGAGGTTCACGAAGGGTTATGAGACACATCGTAACATGTCTAATGCATTTCCTATATGAATGGACCACAATGTGACATAAGTGTGGATGAATGTCAGATTGTTACAATCATCATGGATGACCATTGCAAATATGAATTGTTAGAATTTGAGATAACGATGGAGGAATGCCGCAATTAACTAATGTAACAAGCTTCCATAAGTAATATATGATTAGAAGATGAATGTTGCAAATAAACATGGCACTTAATGAACATTCCATTGTGACAATACCCTTGCAAACCCTTTGATGAAGACTAAAAGATGAATTTTAGATTATGACATAAACATGGAGCAATGTCACAATCAAACATAAAAATTGATGAATGTTAGAATGGGACAAAATATCAAAATGTGACATAACCCTTGATGAATGCCGAATGACACATTATTCATGTGTCACATATATGGCTATGTTGGCATATATCGGACACTGTAGTGAACCATGGTTGACTTCAATCAATCATGTTTGACTTTATGTTGATCATATTTGTTAATGAATGTTCCAATGAAATAACTAAATGAAATTCTTGCGAATCCTTATAATGAATCTCATAATCTGGCAAAATCCGTTAAAGAATACAACCATAATACAAGATAACCATTGCGAAATGTCACAATTCAACATAAAAGTTAATGAACACAATAATCCAAGATAATATTATCACATCATTTAAGTAGGTGCAATCCATTTTCATGTAATCCAATATGAAAATTTAATATGTTGTAGAAAGGTTGTATTACACTCTAAAAAGTTGTTTAATTGCTATGTAATTAAGACGAAATTGAGTTTCATATCTACAATGTTAATGAACGGTTTTATTTTATTGTAATATGGATGTGTTATTTAATGAATTTTATTAATTTTTTTAACAATATGTATAATCATAAGTGATGGCATTTCATTAAATTTATGTAATACATGCAATAATACAAAATTAATTATTAATTGAACTGTAATTAATCAATATTTATTTATTTTATAATAGATTTGAGATACATATGTGGAATGTTGATGAATTATTTTAATAGTTTTTAATAGTATAACAATTAATAAACCCTATGTTGAATTGCAAAGTTCTTGTGAAGGGTTAGATGCCACTATCACCCTGGGATGGGGAATTTATTAGGCGCATACCTATAAATTAGTAATCGTCCAACCGATAAAGGGCATGTGCCACACAACGATATTCTATATCTCCGAGTAGCTGATTCAATGTTATGGTGGGGACATTCATTCAATGTTATGTTATTGTGGGGACTCTCATCTAAGGTGCTCTTCATTGAAGCATTGATCTTCTCCTCCGCTTGGGTCCTTGAAGCACTGGATTGAAGGTATTTTCCCCGACCAATCAAAAGGAAGGGGGTCATTCAATTTCCTTCCTGGGGCTTGGTAAGTTATAGATTTTCCTAGCCTGGCTGTATATAATTCCATAGAAAACCTTATAAACCCTGCTCGCCACCACCGCTACTACTCCTTGGCCTTGGCCCCCTTGACTTTATACATATAGGGGGGGTGTAGTCAGGGGCCAAGGAAATCAGTACTTTGTTAATAAGGTATGAATTGAAAGGCCATCAAGGACCAAGGAAATAAGTACCTTGAGAAATCCAAGGCCCTCCCTATTGTATTGTGTTAGGCATTAGGGGAACTTCTTTCAATGATGGCAACTTATGCAACTTATATAAAGAGGTCACTCGATATTTACTCACATAATGAGATCACCAAATGGAGCACTACGCCATGTACAATTGACTATCCTCAGATTCTTCCTTCAACCTCTCTTCGATCTTTTGAGAAGGGTTGTATTATATAGAGACAGTGCTGTTGAGGAGAGCGATATCATAAAGGTTAACATAAAGAAAATTGCCCAATGCCGAATCGGTCCCTTGAGTTGAGGTTTCTAAAGTTTTTTATCTTCCATTTTGAGTAATTCACGAGAATCTATTCGAGTCAAACATTCACACTCCCCTTCAATTGAGAACACTTGGGACTTTTGAGGACACGCTGGACTTTTGAGGGCAAAAACAGCTGGGGTGCATCTGCCTTAAAGAAGTGGGCCTCATTTTTTACAGGAAAGAAGGCCTGATGTGCATGTAGAAAGAGAAAATAAAGGTACCATCGGTAAAAAAATAAATGAGCAGGTATGGTAAACAAGAAGCATGGTGGGAGGAAATACCTGAGCCGAACGTGCAAAGAATTATGAAACACCCTTCAAGACGAGAGATTTTCTGACTACCGAGGAATGATACAGTCTATACTATATGTGAGGGTCTAATGTGAATCCATACATCTGTTTCTTTTTCATTCACTAACCCATTTATTTCTATTTTGAATTCATTTATTTTCTTATTTCCATTTATCTCATTCTATATATACTAGTAGGGCGGCCTTAACTATCCGATCAAACAGTGTCCATGGCGGATATGCCCATCATAGAAGCACCGACCTGTCTGTTTTTCCCTCTTTTGATCCGCCCTGTATTCTGTTTCTCGGGCGCTTTTTCTCTTAGAAAGTGCTCCTGGATTCACTGAGAAGCAATGTGGGTGGGGAAGTTTAATCATATTGAGATTCATGTGACTGATTCGTGCAATTAGCTTAGAATGCCTCCGTCATGGATCGAGCAACCGCTCCCCCGACCCGACCTTGATAACAAGCAAGTCAGTATATCACTTTTGGTGCTATACTGTTTAGAGCACCAAAATTGCTTTATTCTTGGATTGGTTGTTGCTCAAGAATTCTCCAAACGCACGAACACAAAATCACAAATGGAACAAGTGCAAAAACAACAACTAAATTAATAACGATAAAATGATCACTCTCAGCCCACAGAATGTTCACCTTCAGTGCATAGAATGATATGCATAGGTGCTGCATTTGCTAAAGTGATGATCATTAATACATGCTTTTTTGTTCAATTTCTATCTAACCCTATCTAACCTCAATATCCCTCTGCCTTACTTTTGGTGGTTCAGATTTACCTGGTTGTACAACGCTCACAACTTTAAATGCTCATAGTAGACCTGCTTTTGGTTCACCTGCTTGTACAACCTTCACAACTTTAAACACGAGTAAGCTATACCGGACTATTTGCACTTGGGCCAACCAGACGCCGTAGAGTGATATCTATGACTGTATAAAAAGAATACACTATGATATCTATGAGTGTATAAAAAGAATACACTAAGTTTTATGCAAGTTTAAAATTCACTATATTTTCAAAAGAATTAGGTGACTTCGTTTTAGCAGCAAAATGCGATTGTCTTTGAACTTGAAAAAAAAACTTAGTACAAATTCATGCATGAAACTTGTGAGAAGTTCGTAAAAGAAAACATATTATGCGATACTTTTGACGGGTTCCGCTACCCCCAAAACAAGAAATACCTAAAAAAACGTGATGATCGCTCGACGTCGTAGAGTGATAGCTTACTCAGTTACCCGTCCATAAGACCAAGACCCACCGGATTTTGAAATCGTTTAACGAGTTTGGACTTGGATTTTTTAATCTATATGCTCAATAGACTCAAGATTTTTTAATCAACATGCTAACTAAATTCAAGCTGCTAGGTTTTATGCGCATTACTAATTCTATAAATTGTGAGGTAATAACATTTATTTATTTATTCGAGGGAATGTGCACACTTCATGGTTAACTTCCATCTAAATGCAGAAGGAAATAAGATGAGAGTTGTTTACCGGAAGTATTCAATTCCATTTTTTGGTTGTGTTTTTCCAACTTACCTGGTGATGAAAGTTGCAGCTCCAGCAACTAATAAAATTTGCACACCCACTTCTGGACTTCTGGAAGCCTACTTGCTGGAGCTCGAGCTGCAACAATTATGTTTCCATGCATCCTCTCAAGATGAAGGAAGTTTTTGGATGGATTTCGGAAACCCACATATTCAAAATAAATGAAATTCCTTATCGTCGTAGCTACTGGTCTAGCACATGTTTAATGCTATTGGTTCCTCGCTATCGTTCGAACACGCTCTGATATATGTGTTTCATTGTCACTCGTTTTGATTCCCAAGCAAGGCAAGTGTTCTTTTCTGTATCTATGGGCAATCATCTTTTTTTTTTTGGACTTGTTGATTTTGTTGTTGATTGAAGGCAAAAGGAAAAACCACAAGTTTTTGGATGGATTTCGGAAACCCACATATTCAACATATGGAATCCCAAGATCTTCCATTTGGCTTGTAAGATAGGCATGCTTAATACATAGAGAAAAATGCTTAACCACTTGAATAAGAACTGAAACATGTATCCTTGAAGGTGCCTTCCTGTGATTAGCTTCCATAATAAGGTACCCATATGAACGGCCTATAAACCACCCCAAACTGCTTTAAAGATTTAACTAAGCACTAATAGGTTGAGGTATTCCTGATTCACACTCAGTCTTCCTCTTGTTTTGATTTCCTTCAGGAGTTGCTATTCGTTGCAATGCAAGAATTGATTGGACACTATTTTAAAAGTTAAAAGTAAAGCTTTCTATTGCACATTTCATGTTTAGGCATTGCAACAAACATGGTACACCAGTAAGTTCCAGAGTTTGATGTTAGACCCGAAATATGAATGCTAGATCAATTAGAGAATGATGATGCACTATACTAAGCAGAATTTATAAATACATATGATCACCCATCCCAGCATGTCCCCACATTCACTACCACAACCACAGTAAACTATATATTGTGACTTACACATAAGGAATATTAGATGGACACATATAGGATACATCAGTGCTAAATATTCACAAAATCTCTTCCAAAATGTTGGAGTCATCGAACCAACTGCTCCCTCAATTTTGGATTTCTTCTGATTCCAAGTGCAAAGATGTAGATTGTACAAAACCGAAAAAATTGCGTGAAGGGTTGTGCACCTTCTCAACCCTTGAGTGACACCATATTTGATATCTGGTATCTATACAATATCTCTATACATGTAATTACACAATTTATTCCAGAAGTAAATCGGGTGTGCAAATTTTATTAGTTGTTGGAGTTGCAATTTCATCACCAAGTAAGTTGGTAGGGACTAAAGAAGAAACACAACCAAAAAATGGACTTGAATAATTCCTGTAAACAACTCTCAGCTTATTTCCTTCTGCATTTAGATGGAAGTTAACCATGAAGTGCACACATTCCCTGGAATAAATAAAAAAATGTTATTACCTCACAATTCACAGAGTTAGTAATGCGCACAAAACCTAGCACCTTGAATTTAGTTAGCGCATTGATTAAAAAATCTTGAGTCTATTGAGCATATATATTAAAAAATCCAAGTCCAAAATCATTAAATGATTTCAGAATCCAACATGTCTGACCTCACGGAAAGGTAAGAGAGTAAACTATCACTCGACGACGTGTTGGTAGGACCCGGTGCAATCGTTGGGTAGATAGCTTACTCCTTTTAAACACTCATAGTCGATGTGCATGCACCTTTAATATTGTTTAGAAATGACATCGAGGTGGACTGTGTAATGCCCCTTTTTGAAATTTTACTAAATGACCATTTTTTTCACTTTTTCCCCAATTTTGACCTTAACTAGTTTTGATGTCTAAACCTCCAAATTGACCCAAATGTTACCAAATTTTCTTTGAAAGTAAATGAATGATAATATAACTTAAATATGATCTTCATGTATGTTTTGTGACCTCCCAATTACTTCTGCAAACTTGTTTAATGTTCTGTTCAAAGTAGGAGTCTTTACTAGCAAATTGGGGCACCAATTCCCCCTAGGTAATTACCGAAAATGGCTTCACAAATGATCCCAAAGTCACTTGAATTTCTAAACAGAGTCTGGGTATGTGTAAGGGACCTTTTCAAAGTCTCATATGCATCATGGTTCAGTTTATACAGGATGTTATGACTCTTTCCAAAACAACTCCCAAGTCACAATTTCGACCCTTGGGGAAAATGCACCAAATCTTCTCCCAATGCAATAAAAATGAGTAAAATGGATTCCAATGATTAATTACTGAACACGAGACTTGAAATACACATTAATTACAGTCCATCCATCATACATTTATTACATATACATTTCTCCATTCGAAATAATGAGAATTACCATGGCATATATCAAAATAGAGTGGAAATGGTCATTGTTTGCTCATTAAAAGTCATTTTGACATACAAATCTTGGAAGTTTCGACTTGAAACCTTCTGAGAATGAATAAAAGAGAATATTTAACTGATTACAATCATAAATGGACAATGAAAGGCTCTCCCAATTCAAAATCATTAGCATTACAATGGTTCACAACAAGATAGTGGGGAAATGACACTATTTCTTTATTGTTCAACATTTTTACATGAATTATTTTGGGTATTTCGACCCGAGAGTCTTATGAACGTGAAATACAGAGAATATACATCAGAACATAATATAATGGGCATTATAATATTCCCCAAATAGATCAATATCTCACCCAAAGCGTAATCCCTCCATTGGCATGAATATGGTGTGAAAACTGGAAATAGTTGAGAGAGAGTGCTGCAATAGAAGAATCCACATGATTTCCTGTAGCTTACACCTGCAAATAAGACTCCATTAAAGCTCCATGAAAGACCTGATTGGACTTTCCAAACACCAACTAGGATGGGAATCTTTCACCCTCGAAATTGGCTTAAGCAAGAAAACTAGTCATCCACTAGCTCCCACAATTCACAAATGAGAAAAAGCTTCTTCTCATGGCTGATCCCTGTATTTTATAAACATTATTAGCCTTCTAAGGTTCCAAATCCATCCATAAACCAAATCCAAGTCGAATTGGTGTGGTTGTTCATGCTATGCCATGTGGCCTCTCTCTTCACCTTCCCTCTTCTCCCAAATTTGAGTAGGAGCCTCTTGGCCTTCTCCAACTCCAAAATTAGACCTCTAAGACGCTCTATTCAGTCCTGAAATGTCAGTATGTCACTATTTTAGCCTTCATATTTTACTTGTGTCATAAATGTCAAAGAATCTCCATCATTGGTGTCATAGACGTCATAAATGTAAGGGGAATCTAGCCATGTGTCCATGAAACTCCCATTTGGCTCTTCCTCTCCCATGTAAGTTACAATTCATCCCAAATTCAATCTATGAAGTATATGGACAAGTATATTAACCTCATAATCCATCCTGAAACATTATGCTTCCCATATATTCGAAATTACAAGAGGAGGATGCCATTTAACATTGGAATTGTAGCTTGAGTGGGCCCCATAGTCTCCATGTGTCTCCATTTTCCATAGCTATTTCAATTTTCTCTTGTATTTATTTAATAATCTAAATTATTAAATATTTATCCTCTTCTAATGTCTAAACATAATTTATTATCCCCCTTATTCCAAATCTCAAAGCTTCCACCCCCAACCTAGGAAACTAGTGATTTTCCTTTTTGGCAATTATTTGAATTTTAGCATCCCTTTGACAAATTTCATGAATATGGAAAATGTGATTTGTCCATTGTGACCCAATGCAAAATTTGGGACATTACAAATCATCCCTTCTCAATATTGCTTGTCCTCAAGCAATTTCAAACATGGTTGTTGAAGAACCTGCTTTCTGTATGATTCTTTGAAGTTGCCATTGAGCTTCCCACCTTGAGTCTTTGAGATTACATGAAGATTTCAAAGAGGAACCACCATGCTTGCTGCTACACTAATCTGATTAACATCATCTTATTAAATGGGGAATCCATCTCCCATACTGCTTGTTTCCCAAAGAATTTGAAATCAATGGGACTAAAAACTATCCCATGGTCCCATTGCTTGCATTGCACTCCAACAATTAAGAGTGCTCTCCCATTTTCTTGTATGCATTCTTACAAAAATCATGAGTGCATAATGTATATCATCAAAGTATATAACAACATAATAAGAATGTACATCAAGGAGGTGCCTCACCAAGAAATCATGAAAGTGCTTATACCTCCCAGTGAGTAGACTACCATTTTCCAAGTACATCCATGCTTCAGGTGACCAACCAAATATGATCCAATGACATGGGTTAGTGTCCCATGTCCTATAATTCTCCTCCAAAAGGAAGTGATATGCATAAAAATATTCAGCCATGTATTCTTTCTTCCAAGAAGTGAATGAAGAATCTCCACTCAAATTTGAACCAAATAGTGAGCAACAGAAACAAGGAGACTTCAAATGACTCAAAGAAGTCTTACCCATACATCCATGAATGAGTGAATCATAAATATATAACAATGTATGTGTCTGGTAGCAAAATTTTTCTCCTATCATAAGTCTATTCACCCTAGTGTTGGATGAAGTTCCTCCAACATCAAATGAACCAAGTGTTGAGCAATAAAAACCATGAGTCTTCAAGTGACTCAAATGCATATCATAGGTACATCCATGTAGATCTGCATCATCAAAAAGTAACAAGGAATGCTGCTGAAAATGTGAATAAAAATGTGCTCCAAATGATATGTAATGTGCATCAATATAATCATCCATGTGTTCTTTCATCCAAGAAGTGAATGGAGAACCTCCACCAAAATCTGAACAAAATAAGGAGCAAGGAAAACATGAAGACTTCAAGTGGCTCAAAGAAGTCTCATCAATACACTCATGAATATGTATATCATCATGTAACATCAGAGGATATTGCTTCCAATAATAATGTTCTTCAATCATATAAATCTTCACCCAAGTGTGGGATGAAGTTCCTCCAACTTCAAATAGACTAGGAAAGGAGCAAGAAAAATCATGAGTCTCCAAGTGACTCAAGTGAACATCATAGGTGCACCCATGTAGATGTGTATAATCATAATGTAAACAAGGATGCTGCTGCAAATGTAAATAAGATGGTGCTCTAATAATTCCATCATCAAAAGGAGAAATAGAATCAGGGATGATTTTAAGGAAATATACTTATTTAAAAGTGTATAAATGTTGGCAAATATTACCAATTCTTAAAACGCCAGCTATAAAATGATTGGCGATATTTTTCAAAAAATATTTTAATTTCCAAGGATTTTATATCGTTTATATAATAATTTGGCGATTTTTAGGGTGAAAAAATGTTACCCCATCAAAATTGGGTGAAACAGGGCTTCAAAAAATGCAAAATGGCGAATCTTTTTTGGGAGAAAAACATGGAAAAATAGTCGACTGGGCTAAAATTAGCCCCTAAAATTATCCCTGAATAGAATGTCCATGCTCTTCATGTGGCACCATCAAAAATAAACCTTTCACCCATACTTCATTAGGATGACTGCTGCAAAATTTAGAAGTGTAGGATGTAAGAGAAAGAACCAATTCACCCAAATGATCAGTAAGTGCAAAATTGTCATAATGTGAAGGATCCATAGGGGTAGGATTATGCATCTCCTTCAAGAGTGTGAAACCTTTGTCATAGATTGGTTCCAATGTAGAGGAATCATGCTCTTCTTTAAAAATTGCATACCCTTCATAAAGAAACAATTCAAGTTCCTCTTCCACCACATCAAGTGTTTGGATCTCTTCAAGTTCATCTTCAAACACATCAAGTACATTCAAATTTCCAAATTTCTCATGATCCAACATGTCATGAGAATCCTCTAAACAATCTACCATTTGAAAATTTGAGACATAGGAGGAAAAACAAGTGTCTTGCAACTTTTCAAGAAGTTGCTCATTTTGAATTGTGAGCTTATGAATAACTTCATTATTCTTCAAGTAGGATTCATGTAACCATTCACTAAGCTCAATGACATTTTTTCTATCAAAAAGCAAAGACATGAAATTACCTTTGATGTTGCACATTGCTCTTTGGATCTTCTCCATGTCTTCAAGGAAGGATGGCTCCTCCAAGGAAGTAGCTCTCCAACAAGAATTTAATACCAATGCTTGAGTGTCATGGAGTATGCTAAGGGCCTCTTCGATCTTATTTTCATTTATATTTAAGGACCCTTCAAGAAAATGAGGCTCTTGCAAATTAACCTCCTCATCTTCTTTCTTCTTGCTTGGACCAACTTCATGAAGCTCAAGTGGTGATGGGGAAGTTGATCTTGTTTCTTCTTCAACTGCTACAAGGTCTTCATTTTCATGTTTAATGGAATTTTGGCTTGCAGCAAGATTTTGAAATCTAATCTATATGTCACCAACATAAAGTTGTGAGCACCCATCAGTAGGTAATACTTCATATTTCAAGCATCCATCAGTAGATGCTCTTTGGTCCATGTCCATAGTAGAATTTGTTTCAGAATGATATTCAATAGTTTCAAGGTACTCTTATTCCTTCTCATGTGATGTTTCCTCATATTTTTCAAATTCATTTGGGAGTGAATTTCTATCCTCTTCATGTACTACTTCTTCTACTTCACCTATTTCAGAATTAGGTGGTTCATGGGTCTCCTCCTTTTGCTCCTTCAAGCTAGCTGATGCATTTTCCCCCTTGGTTTTCTTAAAATCAATATATTTTTCCCAACTTTGGATAGCCAAAAATTTGAATCCTTTTATAATATTCTTGGGAATGTATTCAAGGATAGGTTCCATGATTTTTATTATCTCATTCCCATCATATGAGGTTCTCTTTTGATGCCTAGTCATAGTTTCCCAAAAAATTCCTTCTTCTCCTACTTTTTTTTCCCTCTTCAACAAAAGCACTTTTGGGTTTCAATATATAATGGTGGTCCCTTAATTATTGTCCTCATAAATATCAGACCAAATCAGGTGCTAAGATCATGTCTGATACCACTGTAATGTCCCTTTTTGAAGTTTTACTAAATGACCATTTTTTTTCACTTTTTCCCCAATTTTGACCTTAACTAGTTTTGATGTCTAGAACTCCAAATTGACCCAAATGTTTCCAAATTTTCTCTGAAGGTACATGACTGATAATATAACTTAAATATGATCTTTATGTATGTTTTGTGACCTCCCAATTGCTTCTGCAAACTCGTTTAATGTTCTGTTCAAAGTAGGAGTCTTTACTAGCAAATTGGGGCTCCAATTCCCCTTGGGTAATTGCCGGAAATGGCTTCACAAATGATCCCAAAGTCACTTGAATTTCTGAACAGAGTTTGGGTATGTGTAAGGAACTTTTCAAAGTCTCATATGCATCATGGTTCAATTTATACAGGATGTTATGACTCTTTCCAAAACAACTCCCAAGTCACAATTTCAACCCTTGGGGAAAATGCACCAAATCTTCTCCCAATGCAATAAAAATGAGTAAAATGGCTTCCAATGCATAAGTACTGAACATGATATTTGAAATACACATTAATTATAGTCCATCCATCATACATTTATCAGATATACATTCCTCCATTCGAAATAATGAGCATTACCATGGCATATATCAAAATAGAGTGGAAATGGTCATTGTTTGCTCATTAAAAGTCATTTTGACATACAACTCTTGGGAATTTCGACTTGAAAATTTCTAAGAATGAATAAAAGATAATATTGAACTGATTACAATCATAAATGGACAATTAAATTCTCTCCCAAGTTGAAATCATCAGCATTACAATGGTTCACAACAAGATAGTGGGGAAATGACACTATTTCTTCATTGTTCATTTTTGGTACCAACACCTAGGGAAACAATGGGTGCCTAGAGATCTTCCTAAAGTAAACACTAATTTTTGTGTGAATGAGAGGATATATAGAATTGCACCGTCCTCATTGCATGGATTGGGCTTGTTTTGCATGGACGACATAAAGGTTGGATACGGTAGATGTACAGAATTGATGGAGTATGTTGGACCCTGTTACAACTACAGTGATTGGATGCGCCTGGTCCAATATACATGAAGTATGCATAGATATGGGTTGTCAGTGAATTATATACAACTGAAAGACAAAGCTCAAAATAAAGGAGCAACGATGTACATGGATAGAAGGCCAAAAATAACTGGTAATATTGCGAGGTTTATAAACAGTACACAACCAGGGTCTACATTAAAGCAACCCAACTGCATATTCGAGTCGCATAAAGGAAACCGTGTCTTTGTATGTGCAATTAAATCAATAGCTATTGGTGGAGAATTGCTTATTGATTACAATTTGAATCATGTAGATACAAACAATGTTAGTATGGTTGTGGTACAACAAACAATTTAACCACCCTTTTATTAATTATTTTAACGTCTACAGGAATTTTTGTTAGCATATAATTGAAATTATCTACTTTTCATGTTTCCTTATGTAACTTTTAGTATGTTGTTTATGCATGGTTCTCTCAGGGGCACCTCCATCTTCGTAGATGTTTGTCGACCCGAGTCAAGGCAAGCAGGTATACATCGATATTGCCAATGTAATATTAAATTTTAGGATGGACATACAAATACGTTGTTATGTATTTTCATTAGTATATTATGTTCGGTTATATAATATTATCGATTTTCCATGCAGAGTGTTGATCAGGGAAGCCAACCGACTATTGATCAGCCGATTACAGCATCAAGGCAACATCCAAACATGAATGTAATTCTCCATTTCAAATACTTTAAAATCGTAAACATGTCTATCGTGACGCATTATGTTTATTTTGTTATGTATTCTTTCGTTTTTATGGTTGCGTTCATGATGGTAATGTTGTCTACCTTTTTTGCAGATTGACCGGGGAAACTCCCCAGCTGTTGATCAGATGACTAGAGACTCGAGGCAACCATTTAATCTAAATGTAATTTGACATTCTAAATACTTCAAAAATGTACACATATAAAACATGTAGCATAGTGTTTATTTTTGTTTTTGTTATGTATTTGTTAGCTTACACATATTGCGTTCATTGTGATAATGTTCTTTACTTTTTTTGTAGGTGGCTGATCGAGGTAAATCCCCATCTGTTGATCAGACCACGCCCTCGGCTAGGTGTCAGGTAATCCTAGATGTAATCCCTAATATAATTATTTGCGCACACTATATTTTCAAATACTAAGCAATTTTTTATATATTTCAATTACAGACGGGAGATTCCGTTTATGAAATGACGTCTCAAAACTCTTTACAGAATGAGGTCTCTCGGTTGATGAGAGATAGTGAAATTAGAGAGTTTGCAGAATCGTTGAGGGTGCTACAAAAGACAAGGGAAAAACAAAATGAGGAACTGGTTTGTCTGACACTGGTAGTTCCACTAACAGAAGGGCTCGAACAAATGATTCAATTGTTGTTACAGCAACGTAAACAAGTGGACATAAGTTATCGAATAAAAATGTAAATTCATTTATAAAAACTTTATAATATTTGATTTTATATGCTGTTGAACTTATAATACAATGGGTTTAAAATTTACAACGTGCTATGGAGATTATCAGTGGTGGTCAAGGCAATGTTGGTCCCAGTGAACAAACTACTCCACGTACACCACATACTGCTCCCATATTGTCCACTAAACAATCTGCAACACGCGCTGCGACACCACCGAGGGTAGCGGAGGGTGCAATTGATGTTGCCCCACCCACAACAGATGCTGCAGAAGAAGGGGTGGATGCAGGGCTAGATAGAGATGTGGAAGCATTTCTTGGATCTTCTCGTGTGACTAGCACTGGTTCAATAAAGTGTACATTTTTGGTGAATGAAGAACTACTTCCAATAAAGATAGAGAGGATTCTAGGTCATTATAGATTGTTCAATTTATTTTTTATAATTTGTGTCTAATATACTGATAATATTTTCTAATGTTGACTAATGATGGCAATAATGTTTTGCAAGAAATGATATATTTTATAAACACATGAATGATTTGTCCTTGGAGATCTTCGACCCCACCATCCGCACAATGTGGAACAAGCAGCCAGAAGCTTTAAAGGATGATCTGACTAATCGCTTGGTTAGTCTGTTCGGAAAAGATATCTTTGATACATCGAAGGTACTATAGAAGGCTGGAAAACACCTAAAGATTGTCCGAGACCAATATAGGGTTCACCTAGAAAAGAACCCTAGGTATGAGCGCCCTTCAATGATTCCATCTATGGAGTGGAAAGCCTTGGTGGAAGATGGAAAAGAGAAGGGCCTGAGAAAATCAGAAAAGATACCACCAGGTGGAACAGGGAGGTATGCAATTCATTCCAAAATGTAGTGGTAAGCCTTATTATTACTAGTTTTTATATCAATTTTGGTACATAGACTAATGTATTTAAAAACTTAATTAGGCTGTTAGACACATCTAAAGCCACAAAGGCAAGAATTGAAAAAATTGGCCAACACAAGCTTGGGCCTGGTGGTTACTCCAACTTAGCGGCCCGATATGTAAGTATCGCAAAACCCGAATTCGCATCCAAATATCATACAGATTATTATTTTTTTTTGTTCTGACAAAAGGCTTTAAAATTAATGACATCATGCAAATATGAAGGCCGACCGGTTCAAAGAATTGCCCAGTGCAGATTACATGAAGCTTGGCTTTGAACATGGCTTTGACACCGTTGTTGAACACCGGAGAAGCTTGTTTGTGAATACTGCATGATCTTCTGCTGATCCATCTGGTGCCTAGGTATGTGAAAACTGTATAGTTTAATGATAATTTATTAATGCTAATGTAACTTGTTGCTTATAAATAAACTAACGTAAATTATTTATTCTTTTTTGTGCAGGAAAGTAACGATCCCGTTCATGTCGAGGATGAAGTACATGACCAACCAAACGAAGATCATGCTTCTCATTCTGGTAATGAATTTATTAATGTGCTACTGTTTTTTATAGACCATTGCAGATGATGAACATTAATTCTAATTCTACACAATTCAACTACAAAGCATGTAGCTGCAGATCATAACACAGAACAGGTTGGGCCAGTACGAGATAATGTTGAACATGCTGATGTGCACATGGCAAGGAAAAACACACATTCATAATTTTTTTTTAATGAATTACTCGTATTTATCAAAATATAGATATATTAATGAAAGATTTTGACATTATTGCAGAAATTCATCGCCCCTCGCCTGAAGTTCAACTTTGCGAGCAGACTAGTAGGGATACCAATTATCAGATTCCCGAAGATGTGACTCTAACTAAATATTTAAAGAGAAGAAAAGTAAAAAAGAAGTGACTAAACAATTTTTGAGTAATTCTTATTTATAAAAAAAAAATTAATGCTTTTTCCTCTGTTTTATGAATAAATGCTTTACTGAATTGTTTATTGATATTTTTTTTTTCTGCCATTGACTAAATTAATGTTTTAATGAATGAGTTAATGAAAGGTTTTTTCAGTTGTTGAATGATTGAATGGTTTAATGAATGTTATAAAGACTGATTTAATGAAGCATTTTTCAACTATTGAGTGAAATAATTTGCATTGTAGATGCATTGTTATTTGCATTATGAAATAGTGAAATAAATTGTTATTTGCAAGTATAGGCATTGGGTTTGGGGAGTTGAGAGTGATGTGGTGGGGGGAGGGGCCATAAGAGCTTCCACCTTCACGTGGTTGGTATTGTTTAGTAGAGAATATTAAATTATTCTCGAGACAGAGAGGAGCTCAATGAATGGTAAAGAAGAATACATTAAAAAACATCTATTTATATATTTTTACTGTGTAATTTTCACTATTGCTATTTGACTCCTCCATTGCAACTTGTTACCGATAGCGTTGAGAAACATTTCCATAGTTAAGAGGCAATAAATGGAGTTTTGATTAGATTGATGGCCTTATATACATAGTATTTTTGGCTATCCATGTTTTATCAGGTGATATATTCATACTAATTATAATTTTTTTCTTACATAGTTTATGTTAGATCATTATATTTTAAATTCCTTGATTAGATTAAGCAATTGAGTGTCATTTAATGTTGCTTGAGGATTTTAAAGAACTCAGTTACTGTTTCTTGAGGATTTTAAAGAACTCAGTTACTTGAATTGAATTAGTAAATGATAGATGTTATAAAACATGTTTATATAAATGGTTGGGCATGATAGCTTCGGAGATAGATTGTTTGAATACTTGGTCAATTGTAGCAGGATGCATTTATTTTTGCAACACACTCATGTCTTCATTTTATGTTTTCAAGATGCTTTTGAACAAATAATGGCTTGTTTCTACATCATAAGTCCACATTCAATGTTTTCAAGATGTTTTTGAACAAAGAATGGCTTGTCTCTACATCATAAGTCTACATTCAACAGCCTTTGCAGCAATAGTTTTTATATACTAAAAAACTAACATTCATTCTTTACTTGTTTATGGATTTTCCAATCCCGCAGAGTCAAGATGTGGACAATGGTACACTCAGTAAAGTGGACTCTTCAAAGGTTACCTTGGAAAATAGGGCAGATCTTCTTCAACAAGTTGACGTTCGTGTGTGTGCTTTTGATATTGAGACAACCAAGCTTCCTTTGAAGTTCCCTGATGCCAAATATGACATGATAATGATGATTTCACACATGGTGGATGGGCAAGGCTATCTTATTAAAAATAGAGAGGTAAAAACACTTGGCATTGTTTTATGCCCGTTGGTCAGCCTATCCTTTGTTTTGAGATTTCTTTCATCTATGTTTTGGGATTTTTATTGTTTGTAGATTGATGTTGCATTGATTGTTATGAACATCGTTGCTCTTCTTTAGTTTTCCAATTCCTTTTCATTTGTTTCTTGAGTGTGTAGGGATGGGGCATTGAAGACTTGGAGTACACTCCAAAACCAGAATTTGAAGGAAATTTCAAAGTAGCAAATGTGCCAAATGAGGTATATCTGTCATTTATTGTTTACCCTAAGACTATAATTCTAAAAACAAGTATTGATCCCCTGGAAGTTTGCTATGTTTTCCAGACAGAGCCTTTTAGGCGGTGGTTCAATCACATGCAAGAATTAAATCCTGGGATTTATGTCACGTATAATGTAGATTTCTTTGATTGATCTTTCATCGAACAACAGGCTAAGCACCATGGAATGAAAATGAGTGATGTATGTTAATTTTCTTATCTAATATACTAGCATCTTATGCTTGTTGACTGTTGCTGGATTTTCGCTCAATTATGTGTTTAATTGGAAAAGGAGTTTATTATTTAGTGTATTACAATGAATGTATTGATCCATAGAGTGGACATCTTAGGGCCCCAATGTATACTGTGTTCTTAAATCCTTTAGAATTTTTTCTCTACCTCTTAAAATTCCTGCATTGTTTTGCAACCAAGGATAGGTTTTTGACCATTATTATAAATTTTGACCCCTCTATTATCTAGCCACTTCATTTAGCAAGAATAATCTGTGCTTACCTTGGTTGTTTGGAATTTGCAAGAGTGAAGTTAAATATATACTGTACATTATTAATAATGATTTAAGGTAACATACTCTGTTGTTTCTTTGTCTCTTTGCTATATGAAGTGGTTATGTATTTGTAGGATTCAATCTTATTCTATATCCCTTCCTTAAGAAAAGTATTGCATGCCTCTTGGTCATCAAGTTTATTTCTGTTATTTTTTTATCTTAGTTGTTTCCTTTGGTCCCCTCTGTTTAGAGACCCTATAGGTTCAGTGTCCTCCATCATCACTTATTAAGATTGGGGATGTAAAGCACTCTTTGCATGAGAGCTCTTTCTTATACAGGGAGAAACTTATGCAGATACTTATACAATTAGCACAATGCATATGAAGGATAAACACAATTCTTTAGACCCATTTCATCTTAATCATGTTATAAAAATCCACCCTTTAGAACTTTAGTCAGGGACATAGACAGTGTATGGGGACTGCTTCATTCCACTTTCCAACTAATAGTCTCACCCAGAGAAGCACTGCATTGTGTTCAAGTAGGAAAACTTGATTGCAAGCAACCTTTCTCTGACTCTCTCGAAAGCCAAGCCACATAGGCCATTTCTAAGTGGGTAAGTTGGAACATGTGGGCATGGGATTACGTGACCTTTGTACATGTGGTTCACACTACTTGAGTTAATCGGAGAAGACTTGTGTAGGCAGAAGTTGTGTTGTAATCACCTACCCTTAGCACATGTAATGTCTCTAGTTAAGGAACATTCTCTTAAAGTGTCCATGGATTGGTTAGATTGGACTTTGTCTTGTTAAGTGGTCCACTTGTAGACTTAGTACAGGGTTTGCTTGTAATTACTTTCTTCTTTATTCCATAAATAGAAAGGAGGGTGCTTCTCTTGAGGATATTGGGTTTTCTATTTTGCGAAAAGTAAAGTTAAGAGTAAAGTAGTTGTGATAACTATATGTGCAAGGATGAAATATATACTTGACATAGAATCCTCTAGTTTGCTACCAAGATTCCTTCAGTGGTCAAATTGTAGGCTGAAACCATGTGGCCGTAAGTGAAATCTTTGGATTTTTTTTAAAATCCATCAACAGGCGTCGCTTTTTCGACGTTCTTTCGACACTTCGGTAAACCTATCCAATGGTCGTGTCATGAGTTCGACGCTTCCGCCCGTCGGACGACCAACGGTTAAAGTGTCGGATTGCATCGGAAGGCCGACTCTTCTAGTGTCGGATTGCATCGGCTTTTCAACAGTGTCTGGATTAAAAATCGACGACACCGCCATTACTCCGACACGTGTGTCCGACGGTTTATACAATTTTGGTTGGCACTTCGGAAGGAAAAACGGTCGAATATGCGACACAATGGTCTGTCGGATCTTCGACCCACATTAGCACACTGTCGAAGATCCGATGTTACACCACCAATGCTAAAAAAAAGTGCATGTGTCGTAAATGAGACAGAGAACTGTCGAATTTCAGACATGCAAGGTGTTGGATTTTGGGTTGAAATTATGTTGTGACACTAGAGTGTGGGGAACACATATAGAGGTTAACTACAACTGACTGCATGTTCATGCATCAGTTTATGTGCCTCTAAGACCAATCCTTAGAATTTAGGATCCATTGGGAGTGTCGACACCAACCTCCTTCAGTTGTTGGTAGTTGGTAACTAATTAAGCTAAGTTATGCTTCGTTACAGTCAGTTAGATGTCCTCCAGTTCAGTTAGCGCCAGTTTTGCATGGCTACATTGAGTTACGCGCCTATTCTCACCTATCTCATCAGTTTAACTGGTTTAACTCATTGAGAGACTTAATTAGACAACTGGAGTTAGACTAGTTAGCTCCGATAGTGATTTAGACACTTCTAGTTAGCCATGCAGTCAGATTGAGTTGGTAGATTCGAATCATATCCACATGATTTGAATTGTCCTTTGTGTAACACTATTGTATATTGCTGGGAAAAATGAAGTTTATACTGTAATTATATTAAGTAATTCTTATCCATTTTTTGTGAAATTTGTCTTGTTCAGTGTGTATTTTTCATTTCATTACACTACATAATAATACAACAATTCAATTGCACTTATTGCCTGAAGATCAATGGCACAATAATTTCACATTACTCTCCTAAGGTTGGTTTCCTAGTAAAGAAGTTATTTGAGGGGTTGATTGAGTTGTTGCATTATTGGATTTCTCTACTTATCAATGTCATTCAAGAGTATTCTTATGTTAGTATCTTATCAAACCATGTATCAAGCAAAGGATGCTTCACCTCTTTTTGATTGGTTTGTGACTCTGGTATCATTTTCATTTTTAGTTTGGTTTAGCCAATGGAGCCTTAGGTTGTGGTGGCATTGCTTGGGGACACACAATCTTTGCGAAACAAGGACTATGATGCCCCCTTCCACTAATTAGGATAACATGATGGTTAGTGGCCTATCTAAACCCATAGGCTAGAGCTAGTGAAGATAAGGGGGCCACCATTACTGTCACTTAACTTAAAAATGATGGTTTATTTTCTAAAAGTGACTAATAACATTTTGGATGGTATTGGTGTGTTCAATGAATTGACCATGGTATGGATTCATGAGAAAGATTAAAGGAGGGGAAACACTAGAGTTTTTGTTATGGTTTGGAAAAAATTTTCCACTTGAGTTTGGTTTTGACGGTGAGAAATCCACCCTAGCTAGACAAGGGGGAAATCCTCTCAGGTTTTTTGATCAAGATTCATTTGGTGATTTGTCGTCTATTTGTGGTAGAGAGATCCACTCGGGCGATTTTCTTGAGGGGGGAAATTTTGTCTCATTGCTTGGGAATATCTTTCTTGTTTGGGACGAATCACTCTTGCTAGGGTCACATTGTAGTCTTGCTTGAAGGTAGATCGAATCTCTCGCTCTAGAGGCTAAGACACTTCTTCGTTGATCATTGGCATTAGATGAGAAATTGTGGCACTCATGGGTTCATGGGAGGTCGATTAGGGAAGAGACCAATCCCTTTTCTTGTGGTTGCAAGTTAGGGAGATTGTTGAAGCACTTGGAGAAGGCCGAGGGTTTAAAGGGCTGACCAAGGTGGTAAGTTGAGAATTGTAAGGCCGTGGGAAGAGTCTGAGATTGAAACCAGCTTGAGGAGGGTCGTGAGGGATTGAGGAGAATCGTGAGCAGTCGAACAGATTGTGGGGGCATGTAGAGAAGGTCGGGGGAGAAAGGAGCAAGCCAAGGGGCTCTTGGGAAGAGTTGAGGATTCTAGGAAAGTTATCAGGTTGATTGGAGAGTGATGTGTCATTGAGAGCAAGTCGAAAGGTTGAGGATCGTGACTATTACAACATGAAAGGGCCAAAACCACTTAAGAAGGACAAATTGTTTTGAAAGAAGGTTTGAGGCAGGCATGGTTTCCATTATATGAGCCTTGGCCTATTCCAGGTTTTTGTTTTTTTTGTTATGTATATTGTAGCTGCCATAGAAGCCATTAGTTGTTGGTGATCTCATTCATAATAAAATTCCATGTTGGCTCTTCTATGTCATACTTGCCATGCGTTTATGAAAATGTATAATTTAGTATGCTAAATGGTTCAAGAAAGTTATAAATCAATGTAACGCAAATTGTTTGACATAATTACATAACCAAATTAGAAAATTTTCCTAGAATTACATTGGGGATCTTACACAATGCCTACCTAGTTTCCTGGTTCTTCCATCATTTAATTCCCGTAGGGATGAGGTTCTCCCTATCTTTTCTATCTTGTTTCTTCCCGTCTAAGAGCGCTTATTCGTAAGCATCCTTTCCTCTAAATGCTAGGGAATCCATTTGATGCATTCCTTTTGATACAGTAGGCATTGAACCTAAAAAACACCACCACAAATTTCCATCAATCAATCAATCACTCACTCAAGAATTACTCACCAATTTTCGTCGCCCACTATGGTCAAGTCGCTGTCGGTGCATCCTATTTGACTATTTATAAACTCAGGGTTTCTTTGTTTGTTATATATAATTAATAACCATAGCTTTGGTGTGAGTCAAAGGTGCAGAGCATCGTATTAGTTACTCTCATAGGAGCACCGTATTCATGTATCAGTCTCGGTAGCGGTTTATTTGAAATTAAAAAGTTTAATGCACTGAATTCTCATTTTGATTGGTTTTATATTTTTAGGGTTGTCGCATACGCTGGATCTTCTATGAATTATTTATATATGTAATTACGCTTTTCCATAATCAAGAAAATAGGAGATTGCATCTGAGCATTATGAGGTTCGCCTAACCATAAGGAGGATAAGGTAGAATTTCACCAAAATTAGAAGTGTTACTCCCGACTATGACCAGGGCCTCGAGGGTAACTAAACTCACGTACATCTAGTGATTGGGATGTCGATTTTACACGACCAACCTTGGTTGTTCTTGAGATTTTCTCAATGTTTTCAGTGACTTTTTCTTCAAATTATTTATATATGTAATCACGCTTGATCCCATGATGTTGCTTCTCTCTCTCTATATTTCTGTTTCGATCCCCACATGGATGGATGGGGAAGCAAACGACGACTTGCATGTGTTAAGCATATAACTAGCTATAGTTCTGAACCAAGATCCCATGATGTTGCTTCTTTCTCTCTCTCTATATTTCTGTTTCTATCCCCACATGGATGGATGGGGAAGCAAACGACGACTTGCATGTGTAATATAACTAGCTATAGTTCTGAGCCAGGATCAAACTCTTGTTTTTGAATATGATGCTATTAAATTTGAGCATAAACTTACCTGATTTTCTTGAACTAACAAATAAGCATTGTCATTGTATTACAAAGAAATTATGTTCCAAGCCTTTCGAATGTTGAAAATCAGTTTCCAAGAATGATTTGTATATGTAATTATGTTAGATTCGATATGTAAGAAAATTGGAATAACACTAGATTCAGTGTGATTAATCTTCTATTCATTCTTTATATATGTAATTATGCTAGTTGCACGGAAATAGACAATCATGGAAACTGCCATGGATTTCAAGCTTGAAGTAAGTTGAGAAGGGGAAATTAGAGAGGGGTTGTATATGAAACATTCAAATTTCCTGGTAATTAACTGAGTCGGATAAACTTACAAATGCTTAAATCACCATCTTATTTTATATTATTTTTGTAATTTAGCATCATCGATTGAGTACCCAACCAGAACAGTTATTGATAATTGATCACTTATGTCCTTTTCAAGGCCGAGAAAAGGCTCTGCCTTACTCTCTCAGAAGAAACAACATTGCATAGTAATAGTGTTTTGATGAAAAAATTAGGAAAGATAAAATGTATGATGAAGATGGGTTATGGTAATAAGATTTATCTTCATTTAACAATAAATTTATGGTGGTCATTCCAAGGAATGTATGTTGATTTCATTCTATCTTTAAAAAAAATGCAATTTAAATAACATGTGGGTGGACAACTAGTTAGGAAGAAGATTAATGGCAAATTATTGTGCATAGAGCATGTTGTACTATTGCTTTGGCCATTGTATTATATTAGAAATAGACTACTGTAGTTTCAAGGCTAGCTGGTACTCACTTCGTTATCCATTTTTTTTTTCATTAATCATGGTTAGTTGCAAATTCTATAAGAAAACGATATCTTGGCATTAGTCTCTAAATTTTTTTAATCCTAAGCAAATATTATTTTTCAAATTTGAAAATTGAGTTTATGCTCAAGATTATAGAAGCCATGAACTTAATTTTCTTGGAAGTAGAATATAACATGCCAATCTCGACCTCATTTCGCTTGGACACATGACAAACAATGGCAATTAGATCACTTCAACCTATGAAGAACAATCCACCCACACATGTCCAAAGCCATACAATGAATCATTTTAAGCATCCTCCACGTACTCTCGTAATGGTTGTAGTAATGCTTCTTCGATAGGGTTGGTTTGTAATGTAAGGTTTTACATTGTCCTTGTCAGAAACCCAATGGATTTAATCATCGAAGCTCTCAATGAAGAGGGAACATCTCATCAATCTATAAATACATATCTAAGGCTCTATATTTTTCTGATTTCTATTCTGTAATTGATTTCGTCTTATATCGAACTATTATATCATTTATGCTTGCATACAATTAGTGGGGGACATTTTATTGGTTTGGAAGGACATCTCTAAGCCCCTGCATTTTTCATCTTGCTCATTCTATAATTGATTTCATCTTATATCATTTATGCTTGTATACAAATGGTGTACTTCATATGGGTCTGGAGATATAAATGGTGTAGTAATGTGGGTGTGGAGATATTATTTATACATTGGTCACAAATAATAAAAATATTATGTCTTCCTTAAATAAAAAAATGTGTCTTTTGGTTTGAATCAAATCAATGGCTATATATAGGACACACCAAAGTTGATAGTCTCTTTAACTACAATAAAGTTTGCATCTTGAGAGATTTGATCCCTATTTAGATCTATGCTAACCTCATCAATGAACTTACATTCACTCTTAAACTATTCTAACAACGACCAACTTTTTAATAAAGTAATAAAATGTCTGAAATGATAAGATCTCCATTTAGAATAATAATTGAACACCCTTTGCATCTTGCATGTATCCAACCATGTATTACATTGCATCACTTTGATTTCCTCAAACTTTGGAAGATTCATATGAAGGTTGGGTTAATACACAAATAGTGTAATCATCTTAGTTACTTAGCCCAACATAAATATTTGTGAATAAAATCTCTATTTTTTTCAATCATGCCACCATCCAGATTTAGATTAATATCTTGGTGTCATATATCCAAGGATTTGGTTTTGTACTATGGGGTTTCCAAGAATTGTTGGAATATATTCAACAATGCTACGGAAACCCTATGCTGTGGTGGAGTGCAATCAATACTAATGTTTTCCAATTTTTAAAGTTCTATATTAAACACAAATGAATTATGTTTATAATTATGATTGATTCACAAATGGCCTGCAAATAAATAGGTTTTGTACTAAAAATTGGTTTGTAGGCATGACACTAGCATTAGAAATAGTCTACGTTGAACTTGTTGGAGAGGAATAGGTGTTCCTTCATCATAGATAGACATTGCTAATGTGTTCAGTTCCTTTAGGAAATTTTAGGACCTTTTGTAATTGTAGGCTCGAATGGATCTTGTCATCCTTTTTCCATGTGATTACCTTTAGGCTTTAATGCTTTTATAATCTAAAAGTCTTTTGGATTCTTCAAAATCACATAACGAACAAGCAATATCTTAGAAAATTACAAAGTTGTTGCTGTAGTGAGAGGATTCAAAGCATATTATATGACTTTTAGAACTGGTACAAGTTTTGATTTGAATTTGAATGGTTGGATTGGTGCAACATTGGTGAATTCAACAACAAATGATTGAGACCAAACTTCATCCATTATGTGCTTTAGTAGATGTACCTTCCAGATTCTACAGTTAGTTAATTTTCTTCACACTTCATCTTCGTCCAATAGATTTGTGATATGCTTAATCAAACTATAAATTTCCTCCAAATTGCGACTCACAAACTGAGTGACTTCCTAAAAGCTCTCAAGTCTCCTTAAAACTATGGCTTTATATAAAAATTTGAGCTTGTTCAAATCTACGCAAATTGAATCCCTTCAAATCTGCACAAATTGAATCTCTTCAAAGCTGCACAAACAGTGTTCCTTCAAATCTGCACATGCATCCACAATTTTTCTTTTTAACACCTTTTTTTTCTCAGTCACCAATGCTTCTGTATTGAATAGATTGTGGATTGTACATCATGTCGTGTATAGAAACGATGCATGGGAATGTTGAAGTCAGCTTTGGAAGGACCATTGTAATCTTCCATGTGCACCACACTAGCAGAATTCAACCAAATCAGGCCTTCATGTTTGCCCGGGAATTCAATTCGGCTGAATTTCAGCTCAATTTTGGGTTTGTATTAGTGAGCTGAAATTTTTGCCTACAGCTTCGCCCTTTTGTTTTGTTGAAACATATGAGAGGATGTGCTCTGTGGAAGCCAATTTCTTGGTTGCTGTTGCGTCTGTGTTAGTCACATTTGGAAGAGGGGCGGTCCAAACTGTGTTGAGACCACAAGTTGTGACTTAGTAATCTTCTACAAAACCTGTCTAGAAAGCATTGCATAGAAGGTTCAATCTACCAGTTTAAAAGATTAAAAAAGAATACCAAAGCATTCATTAATATATACACAAATTCATTTTAATTAAGATTTGTTAAACCATGGAGATTGTGTGTTATTTTCTTCTTATCCATCTAAATGTTTAATAAACCAGCGTAGATCCAAATCCTAGGCTCTATCAAGCGCCGAGAGGGATCAAATCTCTTCATAGGTATCCATTGATTTGATTCAAACCAAAAGACACATCTTTTTATTTAAGGTCCACATATAATATTTTATATTATTTATGGCCCACATATAATATTTATTATTACTTTTTTTATTTTGTTATGAACTAACATTACAACATTTCCCCATACATGGTTTTAAAACCGTATGCAAGGCCCTCCTACAACCATGGGTTGTTTAGGAGGCCTTGTACATGGTCTTAAAACCATTTACAAGGCCCTCCTAAACAATGTACAATAAAATTATGGGTTGGTTAGGAGGCCTTGCACATGGTTTTAAAACCATGTGCAAGGCCCTCCTAAACCATGTACAATAAAACGATGGATTGTTTAGAAGGCCTTGCACATGATTTTAAAACCATGTGCATAAAAACCATGTGGATGGTTATAAAACCATAGTTTTATGCACATGGTTTTAAACCACTGTTTTAAAACCATGCACATGGTTTATGGTTTTAAAACCATGTGCAAGGCCAACATTTTTTATTATTTTGTTAAGTAAAAATATTACAACATCTCCCCCATATTGTGTTTTTTTCTTCACCCATATTTTTTTACCGATAATTGAATTTTTACTTTTTTATTGTTTTGTTAGGTAGGAAGATTACAACATCTCCCCCATATTAGGTTTTTTTTGGCCGACATTTATTTTGGCCTATAATTAAAAAATGATTTTTTATTAATAAAAATAACGTTACTTAACAATACAACGTTACGTAACGTTACAACGTTATGTAACGTTGCAACGTTACAAGATCTCCCCCATACTGGGCTGTAGAGCGCCTCTCGGTGCAATTACATATTCAAGTTAAGAAAAAATCATTACGATTTTTCAATGACATAAATTTACACATGAAAATATCATATATAGCTTTTTATAATCCTGAACTTTTGTCATGGTTTTGGATGATATACCATGCTAACCATAAAAACATAAATAGTGTATTTCCATATTAAAATCTAATATCTATCAAGGCTTCTAAGGAAAAGAAAAAATTCACAGCTCCAAAATTCTCCATACAACTAAGTGCTCAACTGGTCTTTCAATTGGAGGTACTTCATTTTATCTTTTTGAGTATCCTCAATAGATAGTGTTATCACTTCTAGTCTGGTGTTTTGTCCCTCAACTCTGAGGAAATTTTCCATTACCTTTGAACAACCATAGATTCTTATTTTTTCAAGTGTTTTCAAATCGAAAAAACTCTTGGGCAATATTTTCAATGCTTGGCATTCCACGACTGTAAGTATTTTAAGGGAAAGCAATCCTCCTTGCTCTGTTTCTGGGAACTCTTCTAACTTCTCTAATTCAACAAGTGAAAATATTTCCAACAAAGGAAATGCCCTTGGATCACCAAATTCATCAGGAAACTTCCTTCACTTTGAACATTTAATTATTAAATTGAGCACATAGATCTGTGGACAAACACACAACTCACAAGATAGATCACACAATTTACTTAGCAATTGAAGAATGAAACAGTGAAAAAATGGCTTACAATTGTGAATGCTTTCATTAATAAAAAAAGTAATTAGATGATAATTACAATGAAGTACAATGGCTTAAATAGCCACATGTAATTCGAATCCACATGAGGAAATTCGAATTGATTAGACTCTACTTGATTGTAGGTAACTAAGACCTTGTCTAAATCACTGTTGGAGAATTCAATAGTTAACTGACCTTGTCTAAACCATAACCGGAGTTCATTGGAGTTCTAAAACACAACTCAAGTGTTACATTCAGTGTTGACCAAGGCTAATTGATTGTGGTAGGTGAGAAATGCGCCCCTCCTACATGCAGCCATGCAAACCTAGTGCTAATTGAATGTAGAGGACTAGAACTGAATGTAACTGACTCCTAACTTAGCTTGACTAGTCACCAACTCAACTGAACTTACCTTGGTTGGTTTTGGCACTCCCAGTGGCTCCTAAATTGTAGGGATTGGTCTAGGAGGCTCCTAAACTGATGCATGCAAGTGCATTCAGTGGCAGTAGGCCTCAATTAGTGTTCCCCACACTTTAGTAACTGAAACATGTGCCCCAATTAGGATAAGTGGACCCAATGGTGCTAGTGACTAAAAATAGACTGGATGGACTCTCGATTTAGACATGACTCTTGATTTAGACATATGACCAAATTGGACAAGGGAGGATTAATAATCCTAACACCCCCCCTGAATGCTAACTTGGACAATCTGTGGGCCCTGGTAACTAAGACCATAGGTCACCCATTACATCAAGTAAAATAAAGTAACTACTTAATACAAGGAGTTGGGGTAAAAACCACATGGGAAAAAAGCCTCTCGTCTATCTAAGCAGGTAGAATCAGGTCTCAAGTTTGAAATACTTGAAAATATGTTGCTGCAATCTTCATCTCTGTGAGGTAGCGAAGTAGCATGCATGGTGTGTTGTGCACAAGTATTCTGGGGCCTGACATGTAGACTTCTCCTTCTTCTCCAAAGATGATGATGGAAGGTGTTACCACCTAAGTTGTACTTAATGGTTTTTATCAAGTGATCCTGGTGAACCGGACATGGTTAACTTGTTCGGACTGTAAAAGACCTTTGGAAGTACTTCTAAAGTGTTTGTTGCACTATATCACATGTTCATACCCCATGGGGGAATTGTAATAAATGTTCTAGCATGATAGTGTCTGCAAAAGACTCGGTCTCTTAGACTTTATTTGTCAATCCGATCAGCCCAGGGTGTTTTTTCCCTTGGTTATTATTGGTTGTTGAACAAACGATTGATAATTTCTGAGTTTTTCACTCCATACCTCCAAAGTTGGGGTGGTCGGCTTGGCATTTAGGCCTATTGAGGTTATTAGAGTCTATGTGTCAATGTATAAACATGCTAGACATCATTATCGAGTCATATGAACATGTTTAAGTCCCCCTAGGTGTTTTTCAATTTTTCAATTTTTTAGTTTTTTCAGTGTTTTTTATTAAAATTTAATATTTCCAAAACTTAGGCTATTTTTTAATAGTTTAATTGGAAAAATTTATTTTGTAATAAAAGTGGGCCAAATAATCGGTTTCAGTCATGTAGGTGCTCATTTTCAAGCTAAGAGCACCATGTAAACCCAGGGACCCACTATTTCCTAGTTTTGAGTGATTTTCCATCACTTAGGTCAGAAAGCCCCAAAAATCTATTATTGATTATTTTGATTAATAAATTGATGAATAATGGAGCAAATCCAAAATCATAAATTAGTGGATTCTCAGCCGATTTGATTGAAATCAGTCAGATCTGAAGCAGATTGACTGGATCTGACAAATCCTTGACTGAAGGAGATGATCAAATCAGATCCAGAGTTGATCTTCAGCTGTCTTCATGGGGAATTACACCTCTCTCTCTCTCCTCCACATGTGTGGACTCTCCTGGATGCTCTGTGGACCAATGTGTCGGTGTATGGGTTGATGTGTCAGCTCAAGCAAGCCCCCGGTTGACAAGTAGGCTCAGTTCAGCTTCAGTTCTGCATTGATAAACTCTCCATCAGTTGATTTCAGCTAATTCCATGAGGAATTGTGCCCCCCTTGGGCTAGATGGCCTGTATTTTGTATATATCCAGGAACAACCTCCTCTTCCAAGCTAGTTAGAGCTGGACTGAAGGGATTTCCATTGTAACTGTGTATTGATCTTCATTTGTTGAAATAAAGAGAAGCTTTGGAGGCTCAATTGTGGAGTACCTTTCATGTGTGGATTGTAATTGCCATGCTGCATTCGAGGTGAAACTGTTATTTTTTCAATTTTTTGCACTTAACTGTTGTCTACCTGAATGGTTAATGAAATCATAGGGATAGATCATTGTAAGTAAGCTTACTTAATTCTATTTTGCTGCATATGTTTGAATGAGCTAATACCTGTATGTTAAATAAGATTATTTGCATGCTGTATCATCTACTTCACATATGTGTCTTTAGATTTAATGGTTCTGTTTGCAGGAGTTATTTTGTAGCTTACAGGTTTGTCGTGACTGGAAGATCTATGGTTCAGGTTTGATTCCATTGATTTCCAGCAGATATTGCCAAGATTGTGCCCCTTGGTGCTTCACTACCAAGTCTCCTTTGCAGATCTGCTTCAACAACAAGCACCTCTCTTCTCCTTTCTCTCCTTTAAAAATCTACAATTTTTCTTCAAAATGGTTACTTTTAAGGTTTCTTATGACTCCGATCTGTCTCATTAAGAAAAATACACATAGATCTAGTTAGTAAGATCCCTTCCTAATTCTAGATCTTAGTTTTGTTTTGCACATAAAGTTCAATTTTAAGAGATCTGGCTAAAATTACCATATTTTTGCAAGCATTTTAATGAAAATTCGTAGCTTGCTGATTAAGGTAGTTTCATTTGCTGCATGATAAAATCTAATATTCTGCAATATCAGTGCATATTTCATTGGCTGCACAAACAGCAAGCCAAAATCCCAAGGAAAGCTTGTTTTCCTTGGTTCCTTTTTCACATGTTTAGCTAGTTTTAACTTCATTTTTTTTGAGATAAGGTAGGCTGATCCAAAGGTACTCTTAAAGTTCTTTTGGGAATATGTTTTTCTAACATGCTTGCTGGTTTTTAGTAGGTGTAACAAAAAGTAAAGGAAGCTGCTGTTTGGAAGTGTCTTCAGGAGCGTTCTAATCCCCCAGGGGTCTCCCATTTGACTGAAACCTTTGATTTTCGCACCTTGTAAACTCTTGATTTCAATCCATATAAGGATCAAGAGAATTTATATCAGTTCTCTGATATTGTAACCATTGTTAATAAAATTATTTTTTGAATAGGCTCTTTCGAGCCCATTCCCCATCCCCCCTGGGGGGATTTGCGTCGGTGTCCTTTTTGTTGTTTTTTTGCTCATTTCTTTTCAAACTAGCATTGATCTAATCTGTAAGGTAATATAGTTTATTTTATTTTTAATTTCATATTCCACATTTTGTATTTCAAAGTAATCATAATACTTACCCCACGACTTCCCGATTGACCCAAAAGGGGAAAGAGATTTGTGGTAGGACTAATTAGAAAACTAGAATCGTGTATCTGTTTTATTTTCAATCATTTGTTTTTCAGCTATTATAAAACTAACTCTTCCTCTATTCCCCGATTGAGATCCACTTGGATTGAAAGAGGTTCCTGGAGGGTTTTCTTTTAAACAAGAACACCCAGTTTAAAACTTACTAAAATTTACAAGACTCCAGTGTGTATGCTTTGCACTTAGCTGCGGTTCATCCGATCAGTCAAGCTATATCAAAAGCACTTGAGTGACTAGTATAATTAGGACTAAATCTCCCAAATTAACAAACCAACAGGTGAAAATCCAACACGTAGATCGAACCATCATGGTGGAAAATTACCCAAAGGAAGCGGGAACTTTTGAAAAGTGACCTCGGGGCGCTGATCTCTGTCACACCTTAACGGGTGCGTTATGAACAATAGCCCCAGAGACTCCATTTCAGCCCACATATTCCTTGTGGGTAGTCGTAAATGTTTAGTTTTGGACATACTCCAAGTACTCTAGGGTATATCTTGAGTCCCCCCTTTGCCTAATTTTAATCAACTCACACTTCAATTTTAACTTAAAACATACCAAGAGGCAATCGCAAAACACTCACTCCAAGTGCATGCAAGAACATTGTTTCTATTTTTTGACTCCATTCTAAGGCACTGGTCATTTTCTTGTTTTATATATATATTGTGTCTCAGCTTTCGTGTGTTCATCTTTTATATCTTGCCATCTTTGATTATCTATAGTTAAATTGCAAACTCCTAAGCAACTCATTCAATTTAACATCACAACACTAAGTAATTATCCTTAGTAACTTAATAGGGTCTACCCCCCAGCTTGGCTTCGTTAGGAGTTGAGCCTAAACGGAGGAGTCAAGAACAAGGTGACAGCCTTGACTCAAGACTTGTCCCCAAGGACACACCGAGTGACTTGAAGATTTTTGCCACGTGACCCAAGTGTGTGAAAGGCGGCAACAGAAGGAAGGAGGAATGTAACCTTTGTCTCTTACTGGATGAAGAGGTGTATGATCATGTCCATTCTTCTGAATGTAGTGAGACCGAGCCCTTGCCATATAGCATCTTACAAGGAGTCTATTGCATCTCTCTGAAGGAGGTAAGATTGCATGGCATAGCGTAAGGGTCTTTCCTTTCTGAGTGTCAGGTGAGTTTCCAGTCATCTTCCTAGCTTCCAGTTTGGAAGTAGGAACTGAATCTAGATCTGAGTCACCCTGAATCTCAATCTCATAAACTGATAAAGATGGATCTGCAATACTAGTAGAAGTTGCAAAAGAAGTAGATGTAATGATTTTACCTTCCCTTGCAAGTGGCTATTGAGAGTGCACTGGTTTTGAAGGAGGCATGAAATGTGAGAACTCATATGCTTTTGAAACATGATTTGAACCACCCTTCGCTATGATGTTCCCAGTAGAGATATCTATGATCTCCACTATTTCAGGACCAAAGATCACTCACTTTGGAGATCCAGTATGGGTCATCTGATAGACAAATAACAGGTTTGAAGCTAGGGAGGGAACAAATAGCACATCTTTGAACCTTCCATGTTCAAGCTTGGCAGAGCCCTTCCCTTTTGTTTTGACTTTACTGTCATTGCCCATCTAAATACTAGGACCATCAAAGGACTGAAAAGAAGAGAATGATTCTCTGGATGCAGCCATATGGTTGGAAGCTCCAGAATCAATAAGGAAGACATGTGCTGATGTGCAACAAGCCTTCAGTGCATGGAATTTCCTTTGGTATTCTTCATCTTCTTCTTTAGAGTCATCCTTCCTTGCGCTAGAAGGTGCATAAATTTTATGTTTCTTCAAAAAAAGAGCCATTTCATCAAGTTGTCTTCTTAGATAGGAGCTTTCTGAATGAAAGCCCCTTCCACAGTAAGAGTAGAGGACCTTGCCTTTGCCATTCTTCTTGCTTCTCTTCGAACCTAAAGGATCCTTTGCCATGCTCTTTCTTCACAGGAGACTTATCTCTTTGCTTCCCTTTGTCATTCACTACCTTATCTCCTCTTGCAACTAGAGCTCGATCTTTGGAAGATAGAATGATCCCCATTTGGATCAATTTATCATTCTCAGAAATGAGAGATTGGATGAAGGCATTAAGAGTGGGCATCTTCCAATTTGGAGTAGTGAGCCTTACTGTTTGGAAGGTTGATACAAAGATTGAGTAGTCTACATTGAGCTTTGTGAGAATGGCAAGGATGAGCTGATCTTCATCCTTCTCCACTTTGCATTACTGCAACTGATATATCAGGTTCTTGAACTTTGTGAAGAATTCACTCAGTGATTCGAAGTTGGATGGATTAAGAGTGATCAGACCATTTTTTAGCTGATGGACCCTCATCTCATCCTGCTTATCAAATCAGGAGGCAAGCTTGTCCCAAATCTCCTTAAGAGTCTTCAATCCTTGGATGTGGAATTGAAGATCTCAAGAAACTGAGGAGGACAAGTATCCATGGGCTTCATCAAGCTTGTTCCAGTACTTTTCTTTGTCATGATCTAAAGCTGGCACTGCCTCTGTTTTTTCTATGAGTCTGAAGAGCTGATTGGTGTAGAGCAGTACCTCCATGTCTTCCTTCTACTGGTAATAGTTGAAGGGAGTGAGAGGCTCTACTGGATGAACCATTTTGAATGCAGTAAGAAGGACTGAGCTGCTGTAGCAAATGCAGTGAGAAGAAAGGGCTGCTTGTAGCGAATGCTGTGAGAAGAGCTCATAACCTATCACACAATCAAACATACAAAGTAAGGTCGATAGTCTGCACTTTTGGAATTTATTTCACACCCAGCATATATGATCATGCAAGCTTGATCAACAATTTCCTAGCTTGGGATATTAAGTGGTAAATTCTCCTCTTCTGGTGCAGTACTATAGGGAGCAATTTTGCTCAAAAAAATGATCCAACTGGAGATCTGAGGAGGAGAGGTATCTTGTCCGCCGAGGCTTTGATACCATATTAAATTGAGCACATAGATTTGTGGACAAACACAAAACTCACAAGATAGATCACACAATTTACTCAACAATTGAAGAATGAAACAATGGAAAAATGGCTTGCAGTTGTGAATGCTTTCATTAATAAAAAAATAATTAGATGATAATTACAATGAAGTACAATGGCTTAAATAGCCACATGCAATTCGAATCCACATGAGGAAATTCGAATTGATTAAACTCTACTTGACTGTAAGTAACTAAGACCTTGTCTAAATCACTGTCGGAGGACTCAATAGTTAACTGACCTTGTCTAAACCATAACCGGAGTTCATCGGAGTTCTAAAACACAACTCAAGTGTTACATTCAGTGTTGACTAAGGCTAACTGACTGTGGTAGGTGAGAAATGCACCCCTCTTGCATGCAGCATGCAAACCTAGCACTAACTGAATGTAGAGGACTAGAACTGAATGTAACTGGCTCCTAACTTAGCTTGACTAGTCACCAATTCAACTGATTTGACCTTGGTTGGTTTTGGCACTCCCAGTGGCTTCTAAATTGTAGGGAATGGTATAGGAGGCTCCTAAGATGATGCATACAAGTGTAATTAGTGGCAGTAGGCCTCAATTAGTGTTCCCCACACTTTAGTAACTGAAACATGTGCCCCAATTAGGCCAAGTGGACCCAATGGTGCCAATGACTAAAAATAGACTGGATGGACTCCCGATTTAGACATGACTCCTGATTTATAGATATGACCAAATTGGAAAAGGGAGGATTAATTATCCTAACATTAACTATCTGCAGTCATCTTAAACTTCTTAGTTTATGCAACTCTGAATCTTCTAACATTTCACAGTTGAAAATTTTAAAAATGGTCATATTTTGGAAATTGCAAAATTTGTTCTCTATTTTTAGTAAACGAGGACATTCCAGTGACAACCTACTTAACATTAACATATTAGTTAGATCATGTGGTAGGATTTTCATCTCTGCGAGTGTTAAGTCAAGGTAGTCCATTTGAGTCATAGCCCCCAATATGCCCTCAGGAAAAATGTCCCCATTATTTTTGAGCAGTAATGTTTTAAGCTGCTTTAAACTGACCAAACTATGAATGGAGGCCACTTTTTTGGATCTCTTGTGTTCACCTTCTCTTTTCCATAGAGTTTCACTTCCATACATCAATAAATACTGCAAAGAGGTAAGCTGTGAGATAGTGCAAGGAAGATACTGTAAATCTTTACAATAGTCGAGGCACAGAAATTTCATGGATCTCAACTTATGAAGGTCAGATGGCAATTCTCTGATGCTAGAACAACCAAGATCAAGGATCTCTAGATTTATAATATTTATAAGCGATGCAGGCAGTCTCTTGATGGGCATGTATTTTAACCTGAGGCACACTAGCTGTTTCAAACACCCCAGACTTTCTGGCAATGCCTGCACTGACATGCAACTCAAATCCAAAACCTTAAGAGAGATCATACTTCCAATAACCCCCTTTGGAATTTTTGTTAAATTGAAATTTGCATGCATTAACAATGAACATATTTCTGGAGCTAGAAATTACTGAGGAAGTGAACTCACTTGGTTGGCTGTCAAGAAAATACGAGTGCGTGCAGAGCATTCATTTTCGTTCAACTCTGTCAAACCCCGACCCACACGACAATAGAAACTTTCTTCCTCCTCTGCAATTTGGATTCCCAAATCACACAGGACGTGGTGCATCTTGAACAAGTATACATGCCCATCAACGTCTCGCATGATCGGTTCAATCAAGCAACGATCTGCCAAAAAGTCAAGGTAAATCCTTCCCATCTCAAATGGGTCACAAGAAATTTGATGGCAATCTTGCAGCATCGTTTTGGGAAGTAGTCTTTCTCCTATCCACAAAGGAATCACCCACTTGGCGTGAATAATTTTATCTTCTAAGAAGGTTGCAGCTATGCAAAGAAAGCAGAATAGCATATGAATGTCCTCGTTGCAGAGTGCATCGTAACTTAACCTTAGGCAATCATGGACGTTGTCCGCGTTTGGCAGGGTCTGGGTAGCCCATTCCTATTGTTGTTGATGAGTACTGCCCACCATTGCCCTCCCTATTACTTTTAATGCAAGGGGAAGCCCTTCACACTTCTCACACACAACCTTGGCCTTTTCGGAGGATTCCCATTATTAAAGGGAAAAGCATGATAAGTAAATAACTTCCAGCTGTCATCTTCAGTCAAGTCCTCCATTGTTATTGTGTGCTTCTTTGCAACTCCCAGTTTTAATAGTGCGCTCCGATTCTTTGAACTGACAATAACTTTGGAGTTAGGGTGGTCTCTTACAGGTCGCTGTATGCCCAATTCGTCCAGCAATTCCATAGCATTCTCTCCCCATATATCATCTAAAAACAAGGAAAAACTCCTACTCTGCTGCAATGCTTCATTCAACCATATTTTTATGTCTTCTTTGTCCATATTTTCACCGAAGTTTACATTTTTTTGTCTGGCTATTTGTGTATGGAGTTCATCCCTAATATTTTAAAGTAACGGACTTTGCGAAACAGTCAGCCAAAGCATTAATCCGTCGACGAAATGATTGTGTACCTTTTGGCTGTTGAAGAGTTTCTTGAGAAGCAGAGTTTTTCCGGATCCGCCCTTTCCAAGAATGCCAATGTTCTTGGCCTCTGCATCATCTAACACCAACTTGTCCAAATTTTCAAGGGCTTTAGTCTTGTCCCACTATAGGGGGTTCGTCGATCAACTTGGTCCTTGCAGTGCCCGTTGGAGCATGAGCGCTGGCTTGGGTAATGCTTGCTGGACTCGTTGATGCTGAAGCCTGCATGTGAGCTTCCACCGTTGTTGTCATCTTCCCGACATGAGCTACTAGCTCTTGAATTTGGGCAATGACAACCAAGTCAGAGGATTGTAGATGCTGGGTGATATTTGAAATCAAATCGGTGATCTTTTTGCTCATCTTATAACGAAGAATAATGTTATACGTTGGTTTAGTACAGTCTACTTCCAGTTCTGCTGCTTCTTTGAGAAGAGCATCTGACCTTTGAAACCATCTGTTAACAGCTGAAGCCTTATATTTGACCACGTTCAATGCCCGTCTGCATTGCTGAATCTGCAAGATGATAGGCTCAATCATCATTAACTTTTCTTTTAAAGCGTTTAGCTCTTTCTTGCAGCGACAGGAAATGTTAATGTGCTCAAATATCTGGTCGATTGCCATTTGCAGGCTAGCACCAATAAGTCCAGAGGCAAAACCAGGATCGGGCATAATATGATATAGACGGTGGAAGCAATTTATGCAATTATTCTCAAAGCTACAACCTATTTCTGAGAAAGATACTCTAGAGTCTTGTATTTTTTTTCACACATGAAGGACAATTTAAAATTTATAAAACTGTGTTTAAAAATGACACTGAAAATACATGTACATGGCCAAAAAAAACCATAAGACTATATCATAAGGTCTGATATCCCCAATCAAATGAAAATGCATGTACATGGCCCAAAAACCATAAGACTATATCATAAGGTCTGCGATCCACAATCCAAAAACAGTCCCAAGGACATATAATGACGGCTAAAGAGAATGCAAAACTAATGCAACTAAGTTCTCAAATTATTTGTTCATTAACTGGATGAAACATCCAAGTCATTTGCCACAATTTCAACCAGTAATGACCAGTAAATGTAACCAAGAGTCAAAAGAGAGGAACTTAAAAATGTAACCAAGAGTCAAAAGAGACTCAAAGAATGTAACCAAGAGTCAAAAGAGACTCAAAGCTCCTGAATCCACAGTGCTACCCTAAATAATTTCCTCCCACCACATCAAAGTATGATCAAACTGCCACCAAGATTGATGGCTCTCTTCGACAGATCATCTGCCAAAGTGTTAAATTCCCTGTATATATGGTGGAAATGTAGAGAATTGAAGCAACCACAAAGATCCTTAGTACGTCCCAGCCAGTGATGTAGCTCGATAGGGTGTCTAGAGTGAATACCTTGTGCCCAATCCACAATGGCTTTTGAATCTCCATACACCAGCATACAATGAAATTGTTGCAGATTGACAAAGTATAATAAACCCCAAAGTGCGAGGTGTTCATACCTCGTATTTGTACCATGACCAACGTCCATCCATATAGTAAATGAGTGATTCAGATTCAGGCAGATTACCATACCTACCCCACATTGCGCATTTTTTTTCTGCGCCATCAAAAAATCCCACCAGTCCATCTGTTATAATCAGAGGATAGCAGATCTTTCTACACCCCCCGTTTAACATCAGCACAACTAGAAAAACAGAGTAGTTCCACAATTTTGTCATGACACAGGAGGGATTAATAGGAATATTTTGAAATATGAGTTCGTTCCTGACCCACCATACCTCCCACATAAGATACAGTGGGATATCCAATTGCAAATGTAGCACACATGCTCAATATCTCAGATTTGCCTCCAACCCTAAGTGTTTCCAACACCAAGAAGTATTTAGTCATCACAAAGAGTTTTAGTGGCGTGTTGAAAGAAAATACAGTCACCAAATATATGAGCAACTGATTCCTCTGTATTATGACAAAGAACACATATGCCGGGTCCGACGAAACCCCGGTGTTGCAAGGATTCCCAAGTGAGGATTTTGTGTTTAATCGCAAGCCATGTGAAGTATTTAATCTTATTTGGTACCTTTAGTTTCCATAGTGCATTGTGCCACCACACCTACTCAGGTCCCATCGTCGAAATTTAATTAGGCTGAGGGCCTTCTTTCTCCGAGGTCGGGTTTGAAAAACCTTGTACCCCTTTTCTTCGCCCATTGATCAACTAATCAAATAGAAACGTGACACGTACGCTGGATTGGAGCTGGAAGACTGTCATTTCGTTTGAAAATCTCTTCATCTATCAGTCATTTGAAACTTTGATAGTCATTCCCAAGACACTGACAAAATCTTGATTTTGCAACTCGATTTCAATAAGTCAACGCGTAGTTTGCAGGGGACAATTTTCCCTTTATTTTTGGCAGTTTTTTACCCATTTCTGGTAATGAATTTTCACTGAATTTTCAAAACGTGTAAAAAAATTGCTAAATTTTATAGAGTGTGGGTGTTTGGGGTTTTGGTGTCACCTGATTTCATTTATGCACTTAAAATCGCTCAATAAAAAATAGAAAATACAATATTTTGTGAGTTAAATTCATCGGATTCCAGCTAAAAATAAGTCGAAAAATCCAAATTGTCCCCTTGTTAGACAACTCCTTTTGAATGTGGAAGAGCTCCCGCTATCTGTGACTTCCGCAAAACCTGCCTCCCTCTGCTGAAAGGAATCAACGATCTTCTCCTTCTGTGCTCCTGCACCTGCGACGGAAATAGAACCCTGCTGGATCTGAGATCCACAGGGAAAATAATACACATAGGATATTAACAAACATTCATAAATGAACACAAAATTTTACTATGGTAAAACCCTCGAGAGGGAAACATCCACGGAGCAATGGTATCGGTCTTCCTTATTATTCAATGAATGAAGATTACAACAGCTTACAACTCCCCGACTCTTCTCTACGAGAATACAAGAAATATATACACTTCTTTCACGGATACTCTTAACTGAACAAACTAAATTAATTCAGTAAGTCTGTTATGCAGACACCGAGAGAACGATTGTCACCCATTTCCAACAATCTCCACTTTGACAACAATTTACCTGATACCTTGCTCATTGCTCTATTCATCACCTTTCTTGCAAGCCTAGAGAAGCTAGGCACCATCGTAGCTTCTCTAAAGTAACCGGCTTCATGAACATGTCTGCGCTATTCTTTTTAGTGTGAACCTTTTCAAGAACCACTCCACCTTCATCAACAACATGTCTAACAAAATGGTATTTTATGGGAATATGCTTTGTCTTACTGTGATAAGCTGGATTTTTAGCCAAATGAATAGCACTTTGATTATCACAATTTTTTTTTATAGAGTTCTAAACGTTTCCTAACTCACCTAGCAAACCTTTTAACTAGGCCGCCTCTTTGCAAGCATATGAAGCAACTATATATTATGCTTCTGTAGTGGATAAAGCAACAATATTCTGAAGCTTTGACATCCAACTAATAGCTCCACCTATAAGAGTAAAGACATAACCTGAAGTGGGGCTCCTCTTGTCCAAATCACCTACAAAATTAGAATCAACATAACCACAAACTTCTTCACTACAACCTAAAAAATGATACAATAGTTGCTTGTGCCTCTTAGATACTGAAGCACCCATTTCACTGCTGCCCAATGCTCTTTTCCTGGATTTTCCATGTATATACTGACAACACCAACTGAATGTGAAATATCCAGTCTTGTACTTATCATCGCATACATTAGACTTCCTACTGCATTAGCATATGGTATATGAGACATATACTGCTTTTCTTCATCAATTTTAGGACTCAGACCTGAGAAAAGCTTGAAATGAGAAGCTGAAGGGATATTAACAGGTTTCACCTTATTCATACTGAATCTCTAAAGTATTTTCTCCACATAATTCTTTTGTGATAACCACAGCTTGCCATTTTTCCTGTCTCTATGTCTCTGCATACCCAATATATGATTTGTTGCTCCTAGATCCTTCATATCAAATGTCCTAGCCGATAGAGCCTTTAACCTGCTGATTTCGAATATGCTCTTGCTTGCGACAAGCATATCATCAACATATAACACCAAAATAATGAACATGTCATTTTCCAACTTTTTAATGTACACACAATGATCATACTTACTCTTGGTAAAATTATGACTCACCATGAAAGAATCAAATTTCTTGTACCATTTCCTGGGAGACTGCCTCAGGCCATACAATGGTTTTCTGAGCTTGCAAACAAACCTCTTGTTGTGATTCTAAATGAACCCTTTTGGTTCTTCCATGAAAATTTCTTCATCTAAATCTCCATGTAAGAAAGTTGTTTTGACATCTAGCTGCTCTAACTCCAAATCATACGAGGCAACTAGTGCTAACAAAATTCTGATAGAAACAAGTTTTACAACTGGTGAAAAAATCTCATGAAAGTCAATACCTGCTTTCTGAGAAAACCCTTTTGCAACCAGTCTTGCTTTGTACTTCGGTACAGTGTCATCAGCTCGTTTCTTCAGTTTGTACACCCATTAGCAGCCAACCACTTTCCTACTCATCGAAAGTTCCACAAGATCCCATGTCTTGTTCTTTGCCAAAGAATCCATTTCTTCTTTCATTGCAAGTTTCCATTTGTTACTATTAGACACTTTCAATGCTTCCTGATAACTTTTAGGTTCTCCTTCATTAGAAATGAAAGCAACAGATGTGACAAATTCATCATAACTCTTTGGAAAATTTATGTCCTGTGTAGATCTTCGTAGTGATTGCTGTGGTATCTCCTCTATTTCTATCTGCTCATCCTTTTCCTAAGGAGTGTCCCCATGAATATCCTCTTCCTGGACATCCTCATGATTCCCCTTTGTAGATGACTGAGTATCAAACTAAACTTGCTAAAATTGTGGTACATTAGCTTGTTTCAAATCATTACTCACATCTAAATTTGATAGAGAAAGTTCATTAAATGTTACATCTCTGTTTATGATGATTTCGTGGACAGTAGGATTCCACAATATATATCCCTTAACACCATCACCATAGCCAACAAAGATTAATTTTCTTGATTTATGATCTAGTTTGGAACGCTGATTTTTGGGAATAAGAGCATATGCTTCACAACAAAATACTCTTATATTAGAATAATTACATTGTTGACCTGTCCATACCTCTTACGGAATTTTGTAGTCAATGGCCGTTGATGGTGATCGATTGACTAGGTAACAAGCTGTAAGCAATGCCTCTCCCCACAATTCTTGCTGCAAGTTTTCATTATTGAGCATACTCCTTGCTCTTTCAAGAAGAGTCATGTTCATGCGTTCAACAACGCCATTCTGCTGCGGAGTGTAAATGGTGGTCTTATGCCTCTTAATCCCATCCTTCTTGCAATAATTATCAAATTCCTTAGAAGTAAACTCGGTTCCTTTATCTGTTCTAAGACATTTAATGAACCTGCCAGTGCTCTTTTCAACCAAAGCTATAAATTTCTTAAATATATAAAAAACATTAGCTTTACATTGTTGACCTGTCCATACCTCTTCTGGAATTTTGCAGTCAATGGCCGTTGATGGTGATCGATTGACCAGGTAACAAGCTGTAAGCAATGCCTCTCCCTACAATTCCTACCTCAAATTTGCATTACTGAGCATACTCCTTGCTCTTTCAAGAAGAGTCCTATTCATGCGTTCAACAACACCATTCTGCTGTGGAGTGTAAACAGTGGTCTTATGCCCCTCAATTCCATCCTTCTTGCAATAATTATCAAATTCCTTAGAAGTAAACTTGGTTCTATTATCTGTTCTAAGACATTGAATGAACCTGTCATTGCTCTTTTCAACCAAAGCTCTAAACTGCTTAAATATATAAAAAGCATCACCTTTTCTCTTTAACAAATAGATCCAAAGTTTCCTCGAGTAATCATCTATAAAACTAATGAAATATGATGATCCCCCATAAGAAATTTTAGGAGATGGTCCCCATAGATCATGATGAATATAGTCTAGGATACATTTACTGGTATGTTTTCCAGATTTAAATTTTTGTCTAGCTTGTTTACCATAAACACAATGCTCACAAAACTTCAAATCTACAGGTTTTAACCTAGGAAGCAACTTTCGATCAACAAGTACTTTTAATCCTCTTTCGCTGATATGCCCTAACCGTTGATGCCATAGACGAGTGAAGTCTGCTGCACCAACTGATGCTACTGTTGCGTGATCGATTTCCGTTCTCCCTTCAAGTTTATACAGGTTCCCGACTTTGTTTGCCTTCATAACAATCAAGATACCTTTTGATATCTTCATAACTCCACCTTGAACCGCAAATTTGTAACCAACATTATCAAGAACACCCATTGATATCAAGTTCTTCCTTAGTTCAGGTACATGTCTCACATCTGTTAGAGTCCTAACAATCCCATCATACATTTTAATTATGATACTCCTTATCCCAACAGTTTTATGTGTAACATTATTTCCCATATAAACTATTCCGTCATCTACAGATTGGTATGTGTGAAACCAACTTCTATGAAGACACATGTGATGAGATGCTCCAGAATCAACTAACCAACCATAATGCTATTCTGAGACAGTAGAAGTAGTTAATACCTCATCAATCATACCTGAATCATTTTAGGCTATGTTTGCCTTATTTGTAGAGTTCTCCTCCCTAGAAGCTTGCTTTCGTTTCCAGCAATATTTTTTAAGATGTCCCGCTTTATTGCAAAACTAACACTTCAATTTACTCTTTTTGCCCTTCGACTTTGATCTTGATGTACCCCTTGAATGTTGCCCTCTTTCACTGGTTCTTCCCTTGGCTATCATTACTTCTGATGTCGAGTTTTCAAGACTAGATTTCTTTCGAGTTTCCTCAGAAATTAAGGTTCCCACAACATCATCAAAGGTAATAGACTCAACAGAACTAAAACTAATAGAGGTTACAAAATGTGTCCATGACTACGGCAGAGAGCACAACATTAAAATTGCCTTGTCTTCAGAACTAATAATATCTTCCATACTAGACAACTGACAAACAAGAGTATTGAATGCATTCAAGTGATCAGAAATTTTTGTACCTTCTTTTATACGCAAGGTAAATAACTGCTGCTTCAGGAGGATTTTATTTATCAAGGATTTAGTCATATACAAACTTTCCAGTTTTGTCGAGAGACCTGCTGGTGTAGTTTCAGACACAATGTTAAATAAAACATCATTGACCAAGCATAATCGAATAGCATTTTCCCTACCAGTGTCTTCGCCACTCCTCGCTATATCATCAACATATCCCTCATCTTGACCTTCCACAACTCAAAATTGTTGATCCCATTGAATTTTTCAATTTCAAATTTAAAACTCTCAATTTTTTTTTAAATATGAGTGCTAGTTACTTTAATTGGAAATATATATTTATTTCCAAACTTTTAATAAAGTTTACCACTTGACTTTGAATTTTATATATTCAAACTTTTAATAAAGTTTTCTGCACAAAAGTTGAATTTTGATTTTTCTTTAACTATATGTAGTATATATATATAATAAATATATAATATATATATATAATAAATATATATATTCAAAACTTTTTTTTTTAATAATGAAGTAGCAATTTTAAAAAAAATTACCACTCTCCATGGCACGAGACGTAGTGCTGGCTCACAACACCACCTTCTCCAACAACAGTGCACAACCCAACAGCTCCTCTCTGCAGCTCTTTTTCACGCAGAAGCAATCCAGCGGCTTTCAGCGGATGACAACACTCTCCTCCTCGCTGATTTCTTCAGAGCAGACGACAGCAGCATCAACAGCATCACCTGCACGCACGATCTCTTTCACGCTGACTGCACTAACTTCTACGGTGACTGCACACTATCTTCACGTTCAGCAATGGCAGGCTTCACGCACGATCCTCAAGCTCCAGGTCAGGGCCCTTTACAACCACAACAATCTTTACATTCAGCAGCGATTTTATCACACCACAAGCAAATCTTCTTCGTCTCTTTTTTCAGCACCGGGCTCTGGATTTTGAACACAAGAGATCACAGAGAAAATATGAACACAAAAGTTGACTGTGTTAAAACTCCGAGAAAGAAACATCGAAAAACCAATCCAAGAAGCAATGATATCAGTCTTCCTTATTATTCAAAATTATACCGAGCCACCGAAAGCCACGGAAAAAAACTGTTATCACCAGTTTCCAACAAACCCACACAAATTTATGAAAAAATGTATCCCACACACTTTCTCCTCGCCCATCTTCTTTTAAGGCTTCCTCGTAATGCAACTTAATAATTAATATATCTCACATTTGTCCTGCAAGGTAGATCTGCAAAACAATGGTTTGATACCTGGAACGCTGAGGAGGCCGTGCCAAATACAAATCCAGGAGGAAAATCCAGTGTCTTCAAATCTACTGTCGAGTTTGGACCACATTGGGCTTCCGACCTTTGCAGTACAGTTAAAATAACAACAATCACAACAACTAATAACATAGAAGTGCTCATCTTTGTCATTTACAATCTGATCTGCTTTATATGAATAATTCAAAAGCTTTGATGATTTATAAAGTAGAATTGAAAAGTTAACCTATTGCTTTGGAGGCTATTATGGAAGACTTCTCAACCACATCACAAAAGTTAACCTATTGCTTTTGGACGCTATCATGGAAGTCTTTTCTCAACCACATCACAATAAGCGCAAAAATCTTGCGTCAAGTTTTAAAATTGCTTATAATTAAATTGGATGACCTCGTTGAACTCCACCCATTTCAACTATCTGCGATAGTAATGGTTTCCAACATCACACATATATGTGATCTGTGTGTCATTCCACGTTCGACCGCCATCCTTACAGTTTCCTGTCTCTTTAGTAAATGAATATATGCACAAACTCTGAAATTCAGAGGATATTTTGTTATAACAGATTAAAAACATAATAAATATAATATAATGATAAATTAGATTGTAACAAATATAATCATATTAAAATATAATTATAATATAATTTTCAAAAAGGGTTGGTTGTGTATAAAATTAAATATTTATATCTTAATACATTGTGAAATAATATTAACAATAACACAAGATAATTTGACAACTCATTTTATTAAGAGTGTTTCAGTAATATTAACTTACAAAATATTTAATAAATTTGATTTGAAAATAAAATAAAATGAAACTCTTTATAAACAAATAATATTAACAATAATACAAGATAATTTGACAACTCATTTTATTATGGGTGTTTCAGTAATATTAACTAACAAAATATTTAATAAATTTGATTTGGAAAAATAAAATAAAATGAAACTCTTCATAAGTTTAAGAGAAGGTATAGAGTCCAAAACTCTTTATTTTTCTTTCTTTATTTTTCTATAACTTACTTCCCCTTTGTGTAAAAAGCACAAATATGTATAATCTTATGATTGTAATTATATATATTTTTATCAAAGATTAATAAAAGACAACTTAATATTAGCTTATAGTTTTCTGTCTTTATTTGTCCACCTATTATATTTTTGTAGATATGGATTGCATAGTAGTCACCTGATTCCTTATACTACAATACTGGTTTTTTCTCATTCTTATGAGTATATAAATACTCTTGAAAAATGAAAATGTATTAGTTGATTAACTTTCCAAGAAATATCATTAAGTATTTACTTGTGTATGCTTACTAAGATTGTAGCCTTTAATGGGCTTTTAAGGAAAATCTAGGTGCAAAAAAACTATCAATCCTTCAAATTAATGTTTAAAAAATTAGTTAGGATAATGACAATTGTTTTAACAAAAGGGTTTGATAGATAGTCTTAAAATTAAGGTCTAGATGAAGAAAAAAACTATCATAATATTTCAAATTAATGTTTAAAATTCAAAGCTCCACTTTCTAAGGAATAAGACCATATGACTCAAGTTCATGGAACTTTGTTATAATAAACCTTCTTCAATGGAATGGGACCATATTACTCAACTTCATTTAGCTTTATCTTCAATGCTAACCTAAAAATGATCAAATATATCATCACACATGTACAGTGTAAAAATATGACAATTAAAATTACTGAGGAGGTATAGGATTATAAAACTCACACTATTATTGAAGAGAACATGAAAAAATAGTATTATAAAAAAGACACTATTATTGAAGAGAGCATGAAAAACATGGGAAAAATTAGGAGATGTCACGATGGAGGAAGCTTTTTAGAAGTAAAAAAGTATGATATTTGGTGTAAAGGTTCAATTTTGTAATGCTCACAGCACCACATGGGAGGTGGGAAGTGTACTACAAGTATGCGAATGTTCATATCAATTTTAATAAGCAAAATTTCAAATGTTTCAATGATTTTTAATTTTATAAGTTAATATTTAGAAAGAAATGTTATCAATTTTAATAAGCAAAATTTCAAATGTGTCAATAATTTTTAATTTTATAAGTTAATATTTAGAAGCAAAAAAGTACTGATATTTGGTTAGAGTTGAGCAGAAAACAAATGTTTCCATATCTATCTTCATGCTCAATTTAGAAAGGCCCACAACTCAACACCACATGGGAGGTGGAAAGTGTTCACATAAATTTTAATAAGCAAAAATTCAAAGAAAATGTGTCAATAATTTAACCTTGAATGGTTCTACATGTTGCACAACACTCTTTCCAGCCATGTAGAGGGAATGTTATATTATTAATTTTTACCATTTAACTATAAAACTACTTCTTATATTTTTATCAAAGCTTTTGTAACATCCCCTAAGTTATTTCAATTATTTTACAACGGAGAATATAAATGTGAATGTAAATGTGCAACTATCCCGTGAGAAGCTCAAGGTCGACAAAACACTGCAAGTAATGTTATTTATTTTTTTAAGTTGTCAATAGCATTGGCAGACTTAAGAAATGGAAGGGCTTGACTCACCTATAGAACGATGCCATCTTGGTGTTAAGCCTAAGTTAAACTAAGTAATCGTTCAGTACAACAAATTATCTTAATTTAGGCATGAGACATTGAGAATGAAGTCTAGAGCTCCAAAAGGAGAGAAGCTAAGGTTTCCTTCTTTTTACTATAATCATATTGGGTATTATGTGAGAGAGATATTCTTGCTTAAAGGTTATCTTAATAGTTAATTTCATACAAAATGGGGAATCTCTTAATAAATATATGAGAAACAAAAACAAAAAGAGAGAAATATTGTTTTTCTAATGCTAAAAATAGTTTAACTTTATATAAATATTGTCTCTAAACATATTTGAAGAGAAAGTGCTAGGATAAAATATTAAATTCTTCTTTATGAATAATAATATAGATATATTATAAACACACACACACACATAATTAATTCTTCCACATACACACATATATATTCCACATATTAAATACAATATCAAGGAATTTAAATAAATGCACATGGATATATTCTAGAAAGTGTAATACTATTATTATTATATTTTACCTTATATTATGAATGTGTTATTCCATATATAAAGGTTATGTAATAAGCATAATGTTTATAGGAAATAATTAAGAAGCGGTAGACCATTAAAATATTAGTTAAAGGCTTTAAAGAACGATTAAGAGTGGATCCTGAAGGAAAGATATTTGACTATTATGAGGAGGAGATGGATCTTTTCAATTGACGATGGGAAGGGGGATGGTTACATCTCTACAATTATAATGGTTTGGAGGGGTTAAGCGGATGAGTTCAAAAGGGAGATGCACAAGGATTGAAGAAATTGATCCATTTTTCAAAAAGAATTCTGGTACATCCTGAACGAATATCAGGATTGTTCCATTCCTACCAGTTATGATAAAAAAGTAACAATTGAAATAATTTCAACAAAGAGTGATTCAGGTAAATTCATGCTTTTATTACACATGGGTGAAAGCACGAAGTTGGGAAACAATTCCGTGACAAATCCCTTTTTTTTGTATAATTTCCAATTTCTCGGCCGAGAAAAAAGTCAACAATTTTTTTCGGCCGAGAGTTGTTATATTTCTCGGACGATAAATTAACCACGGTTAACATTCTCTCGTCCGAGAGTTGTTCCATAGTTAGATAATGTTTTGGTCGAGAGTTTTAAACCTTCTCATCCGAGAGTATTGGCATACTTTTTACATTAAACTCTCGGAATGGTTTCTCGGTCGAGAGATTAGATTCCTTTTTAACTCTCGGCTGAGAAATGTTTAACTATATAAAGCCAAACCCCCTCCCGCATAGTCGAGCTTCATCATAATTTTCCTGGTTTTTTGCTTTGAGGCTTTCACCGCGAAAACCAAGCCATTGCTTTTCACGCTTGGTTATTGGCTTTTTCGACATCCATTTAGTCCATCCTATCCATTTCACTGGTTTTTCGGTCAGGGTAAGAGGTTTTTGGGCTTCCGCTTAGCCCACCATCGCACCATTTGAAGTTTTTCGGTCAGGCAGGGTAACAGTTTTTCACGCTTAGTAAGGCCTTTTCGAGCTTGGAAATAGATTTTGGGCACCCGTTTCATGTGCCATTTCAGTCGATCATCATTATCGTTCATGTTCATGCCAAGACAAAAGGGTTTCCACTCAATTAGGTTAGAATTCTCTATCCTGGTACATGCATTTTTTCATTCTTTGCATCCGAAGATACATGCTACATTTCTTTCATGAAATGACCAGTTCTCAATTCGCTATGTTCAGACTCTTTATCTTCTGGTTATGCCACCATTTATGTATTGAATTTACCATCACTTGGGGGAGCAGTATAAGCGTTAACCAAAACGCCCCCAACCCACTGGAATCCGGCAGCGAAATTCTGGTTTAAATCACAATTTAGAGGGTTTAAATCTCAATTTTAACAATCTGGGTTATTTGCGTGGTTTTAAAAATAGGGATTTAGTCTAGAATAGGCAATTGAAAGTGATAACATTGCAAATTGATGATAATAACAATTTCCTAGACCCCAATTGTAAAAATTTCCTCCCTTCTTCCACCCCATTTTAGATACGGGTCATCGTTAGGAACATAAGCACTCATTGATGTGTGGTGGATTATGGGGCATCCCTATCTACTATGTCCCATTAAACTTGGCAACAATTGGGCTCTCCTACTATTGTTCCATCAAGCACTGAGTTTTGAGCTTTTGATGGTCGAGTTTACCCCTAAGTAACCTCATACCCATACATCTCATACCTTCATGGTCACATACTGCAACTGTTCATGCATGAACACCTCTTCCTTGAGCACATGTTATTGAAACTGAGAGAGGACCTGACCTGGCCTACTTGATGAATGGAAGTTTGACAACTCAGTTGTGGGATCTAAGAACAGTTCTAGGAACTACATGACTTATGGGATTCTATGGAAGGGAGTAGGCACTTACAACATTGATATTAACTTTAGATACACAGTGCATGAATGTCAGTGGGGTTTTGGTTATCTTTTATCCTACACGTCCCGTCCAGTAGCTGTAGTATGAGTTTACTGCCTAGCTGTAGTGTGAGAATGTCCACCTGTAGGGTTTGTCCTTGGCCTGTATATGCCTCATCTGTGCTCTTAAACTTTTCTTTCCTGTTGTGGTGCTGTGAGATGCTGAGGTGTGGCACTGTGAGTTATTGAGGTGTTCGATCTATCTATGAGAGCCCGCATACTGAAACGCTCACTACTAGAGTTTGGCTCTGGCCCAAAGTTGAGGCATGCTCTCTAACCACCTGTGAATAAGGGTCATGGGTCCCTTTAATAAACAAAATCGTAATGATAAAAGTATTTTCAATTGGGAAACCATCATTTATTACTCTTTGACAGAAGCCATCAGAGCTGCAAAAGAGCTTAAACCTGGTAAGCAGCCTGAGTTTTACATTAGCTCCTACTTGATGGACATGATCTATGCTGCCAATGAATTTACCAAAATGGACTTTGAGACATGTTGTTTCCATATGAGCATATCGATTAAGACATCTTACTGACAAACGATGAGAGCTCTTGGGCCCTGCTAGGAATTGATTTGGCATTTGATAACAAACTTGTAATTAGCTTAAATCAATAAACCATGATCGAGCAATCATTCAGTCGAGAGGGCGAGCATAGCTAGTCGAGAGGGTTGAGTAGTGATACATACGTCTGCCAGAGTTACATCTTCAATGAACCCTATGATTAAATGTGCCGTTTGGATAGGAGTGCTTTGACTAGATGTACCATGTGCCATAGATGTAAATACAGAGGTTAAAAAGGAAGGGGACTAGCCGGATAACAACATGGATAATGAACTAGAAAGCAATGACTAGCTATGCTGAGTAAATGAATTTTATATATGCTTAGGCCAACATTCTTAGGATGGAGAGGGCCCTTGTTATTTTCTTATCATTGTTGTTGCTCACACTAAGCCCTACGATAAGCCATACACTACTCTATGTTGTGGTTATAAATCTAGTGGTATCCATATAATTTGTTAGGCTCAGTTCTAGGATGGTTCTAAGCACATCTGGGTTTATCCTACTATGGAGGATTGAAAGTGTCTATAGGTGGTGTAGTAGCAATGGGAGGAGAAACAATGGGTATTGGTGATGTCTAAGGCTATTAGGTTTGGTGGTTATGCTGTAATATCTAGATGGGTGGTTATTATTGTTAAGGAGGCTATGCTGGAGAAGCCTGTGGTTATGTAGTAGATGATACAATGCCAATATGCACTCGGTGTCTTGGTCATAGCTGGTACGAAACAAAGCTAGTAGAAGAGGTACCTTACCCCCTTTCACCATAAGTTCTACCCCTCAAAACTAGTGACTTTCGACCGAGTTTGTGCACGTAGGATCGACTGAGAAGGAGAGGAATTGAATTTATTTCAACGAAGAATACTTTATTTAGGACGAGTAATGCCTTATGAGGAGGTCTTATGAACCGAGGCTGGTTCCTAAGAGTTTTATTTTTTGCCTTTCCTACAAAGGAGTGAGAAACCGGCCCTTTTTTTACCTTGGTCAGGTCATTCACCATAGATTTTAACAACTTGTTCACTTCCTCCATGATCATAGGATTCCTGTATAAAGGTTACCGATATAGTGGGTTATTAATAGTCTCCCCCCCTCATACATAGGTGTTCCTGGGTGAAGATAATAGCACCACTCCATCCATCCCATCGCCCTAGGTTGAAGATATAAATCCTGGGTATAGGTTGTTGAATCCTGCTGGCCCGCCCCCAATGATTTAAAGTCTAGTGACTATGAAGCTCTTCCATAGAATGTGACTAGGGGGGATAAATATATCCTATTATATGGTGGTACCTCCGATTTGCATTCTTGACTTTAAGTAAGTGGTTGTTGTGGAAATTTTAGTTTTCCCTAAGTTGATGGTTGAATTCCATGTTGTATGCTAATGTTTCAATTATCATTTGGAGCAATATCCATGCACAACCTAAAGAATCAATCTTATTTCATAAAGTTTACTTTAATAAAATTATGTTGACTCGATCCAAGTGAAACTATGCCAATAGTAAAGTGGAAGGCCTAGCCATGGTATACATGCTCCATATGTTGGAGCATTATTTGTTAGTTGGTTATTTTAAATTCTTCATAGATCATTGAACTATGAAGTCAATAAAACTATGTTGGGAGGTCATATGTAAATATGGTGACTCTTATTTTAGGAATTTATCTTTGAGGTTAACTATCTCTATCTACAACATCATAGATAAGCACCAGTAAGAACCACTGTAAACACACTATCTCAATAAGTAGAACATGAACACCATAAATTAATAGGAATAAGAAGAAGCATCAAGCTATTTATGAGTACAGAGCTTACTAATAATACTTACAGTAAATTTATTAGCTACATAATATCCATAATGTATGAGCATATTGTACAGTGATCTAAATATCTTTACTAGAAGAACCCTAGTTATATTAGTATTCTATGTATGTTCTTATTAGAAATACAAAACATAGTTTTTGAGGCTGATTCAGACTAGGTATGTCCCTTCGTGTCCACCATATTTTTGAGGCTTATCTGTACCATATCCAATATTAGATGCTTACTAGAACTATTCAGTAAGACTGAAAATAGCAATCGTAGGTGGAAGACTGTAATATCCCAATCTTAATCTGGTATAGATTATAGATAATTTGACATTATGACTCTTGACACTTCTTTGATTAATACATTCCTTAACCTCTTTTTTGTTTGTAAATGAGGGTGTAATGTTTGAATAGGGTTTATTATTAGGAACTTTCACAACACAATTCAAGGTTCCTATTTTTTGATAACTAAACTCAGTAATGATCTTTATTTGTATCCAATATCAGACTTAACCCAGAGATTCATAAAAATTGCAATATATATCCATAAATAACAACAGCATAGAAATAATGTAGAATCAGGAAATTATCAGATCTAAACTGAGAAGTACCTTGGACAACAATAACTGAGATGGCAGTCTTTTAACTCTTAACAGAGTTGAATTCTAGATGATTGTACAAATGCTTTTAGTGATCAAGGTGATGCCCAAAGTCTGAAGATAACGAATGCCTAAGAATGTCTCGGCTATGCAAATAATTAAATTCCCAGATTGATGGTTCACGCCGTCTCAAATAATGATAAGGGTGAATTGCTTGATGGCTGTAGTAACTTTATATAAACATGCAAATTTATGAATATGCTTCAACGAAATGGAATCTTTGAGTACCACACTCATCTAGGAGCAACTTCAACGTGTTGATCCCTTCCTTCTTATGTGCATGCAGATCTCAAATAATAATGGAAAGTCAATCTCTGAGGGCTGTAGAAGTTTTATGCATAAACGTAGATGATGAATAGGCCCCAATGGAAGTGTGTTTACTTGAGAGTTATGCCCAGATTGGAGGAAGGGAATCCAGATAGACTAATGACACCTCTCTTCAGTGTATGCAACCCTTAAATATGTGAACACGATCTCTTTAGTACTCCATCTCTCTTATCTAGGGAAATTTAAGTGAGCCTTCTTTGCGTTATTGCCTTCCTGTCGAGATCACGCTTATTAAACAGGATGATTTTCCTCATGATAATCCTCTTATCACTGGTAACTTGTTGCCAATAGAATGAACCCTTTCCCACAGTAAATCACTGCATTGTGCTTTTGAGGAGGAATGGAATGAGATAGCCACAATTTCAGTACACAATTCAGCAGTAGCAGTATAGAGAAAGATTGTTGCCCAGAACTTGGTGAAGACCCCCTTTCTCAACAATGATAGGATCGCTGCCATGATTAATGAACGAATACACCCAACTATAAACTTTAAGGAATCTCTAACAATGCCCTAAACACAATGAATCTCTGATGCAATGAAGTACACAATGGTGAATCTGGATGATTCACCTTAGAAATTGGTTAGGTTGTATAGATTTCACCACCGAATCCAATTAGGTCAGGGCAATCTTCCCTAAACCCTAAGTAGCTCACCGAGCTCCCAAAACATGTTTCCAAAAGATGAACAATAACAATGATAACCTTTAGGTTCAACTAACCTTCTTATATAGCTTTTAGGGTTTGCATGCATGCTACTTTTAGGGTTTGCATGCATGCTACTTTTAGGGTTTGCATGCATGTCACTTTTACGGTATGCATGCATGTCACTTTTAGGGTTTGCATGCATGTCATTTATAGGGTTCGCATGCATGTCACTTTTAGGAACATTTCCATTAGAGGAAATTTGGGGTCTAAAATGGGCCTCCTAAGGAAAATAATAAAATAATAGTTAAAATAATAAAATAATAGTTAAAATAATAAAATAATACTTATTAATTTTGGAGGAAGAATGAAAAAAACTACTTTTTGTGTTCATATTTTCGACATATCTCTCTATGTATTTACTCAAATTCTGAGCGGGAGAGCTCGTTGGATGTGGAATTCAATTCTGCATCCATCATCACGTTTTTTCAGGTATTTCTTGTTTTTGGGATAGCGGGGTCCATCAAAAGTATGCAGTGTGGGTACTCGTTGGATGTGGAATTGAATTCCGCATCCAACGATCTCTCCTCCTTGAAATTTGAGTAAAAAGACATGGAGATATGTTGAAAATACGAACAAAAAAAGTAGTTTTCTTTTATGATAAATATGTCAATTCAACCATTATGGTTGACTCATTTTATTGAAATTCTATTGGTTCTTGAATTCCAACTCACAAAATTTGTTGTTGGCACGTTTTCTTATAAGGCCCATTTTAGACCCCAAATTTCCTCTAATGCAAAGATAGTGGCAAGACTAGTAGAAAAAAATACTCTTGAAACTCAAGTAGAAAATAGTAATCTTGGGTTTAAGAAACAGTGGAAAGATCAGTAGAAATAAATACTCTTGAAGATCATGTTTTTGGTAGCTGACCAATTTATCTAATTTAATATTTAAAGGAATTTAGGTATTTTTTGTGATATTAGGTAATTTGTCCCCTAAATGTTTCTCCTTTTTCTTTCCCAGGTAAAATATTTGGGAGGGAACCTCCTGGGTGGTTCCTCTCATTCCAAGGATGGTACTTAGGGTAACCCTAGTTTGTTTAGGGAACACGGCCATCTTAATAACTCATGAATAGATTATCTATAGCTAATCAACATTTAGATCACTAAGAGGAAACATGCCATAAAGTGGGATTTGAACTCCGGCGGCGAGGGTAACAACTTTTTGGGACACCACTTTTGTCCTATAATTTTGAAGAATAGGGGCATGTATCTAACAAAATGTCCAATGATTTCATAGTCTGGTTTTTTGCTCATTTTTTCAAAGAAGGAAAAGAGATGTCCAAGAAAGCCTCTCTTATCCCAAGTAAGATGTGTTTCATAATCAACAACATAATTTTATAGGGATGCCAAATGAAGACCACGAAATGTGTTTCACTCTAGTTTCACATGCATAACCATCCTTGGGGACTGAATTTTGTGTCATGATGTTCATTTGGGAAGGTATACCATTAGATGTTTATCTTTCTGCCCCATTAAATATGTCACTTGAGGAATCATTGTATTCAAAAATTCCTATTCAATCAATGAAGTACACAATGGTGAATTTGGATGATTCGCCCTAGCAACTGGTTAGGTTGTATAGATTTCACCACCGAATCTAATTAGGTCAAGGCAATCTTCCCTAACCTTGAGTAGCTCACTGAGTTCCCAAAACGTGTTTCCAAACGATGAATAATAACAATGATACCCTTTTGGTTCAACTAACCTTCTTATATAGCTTTTAGGGTTTGCATGTGAGTTTTAGGGTTTGCATGCATGCCACTTTTAGGGTTTTCATGCATGCCACTTTTAGGGTATGCATGTCACTTTAGGGTTTGCATGCATGTCACTTTTAGGGTTTGCATGCATGCCATTTTTAGGGTTTGCATGTGTGTCACTTTTAGGAACATTTCAAAGATAGTGGCAAGATGAGTAGAAAAAAATACTCTTGAAACTCAAGTAGAAAATAGTAATCTTGGGTGTAAGCCACAGTGGCAAGATGAGTAGAAATAAAAACTCTTGAAGCTCATGTTTTTGGTAGTTGACCAATTTATCTAATTTAATATTTAAAGGAATTTAGGTTTTTTTTTTACATTAGGCAATTTGTCCCCTAAATGTTTGTCAAAATTCTTTTCTAGGTAACATATTTGGGAGGGAACCTCCTGGGCGGTTCCTCTCATTCCAAGGATGGTACTCAAGATAAACCCTAGATTGTTCAGGGCACAAGGACATGTTAACAACTCATGAATAGATAATGTATAGCTAATCAACATTCAACTCACTAAGAGGAAACATGCCAGAAAGTGGGATTTGAACTCCGGTGGCAAGGGTAACAACTTTTTGGGACACCACTTTTGTCCTATAATTTTGAAGAATAGGGACATGTATCTAAGAAAATGTCCAATGATTTCACAGTCTGGTTTTGTGCTCATTTTTTCAAAGAAGGAAAAGAGATGTCCAAGAAATCCTCTCTTATCCCAAGTAAGATGTGTTTCTTAATCAACAACATAATTTTATAGGGCTGCCAAATGAAGACCACGTGATGTCTTTCACTCTAGTTTTGCATGCACAACATTCCTTGAGGACTGAATTTTGTGTCATGATGTTCATTTGGAGAGGTCTATTATTAGATGTGTATCTTGCTGCCCCATTAAATATGTCACTTGAGGAATCATTGTATTCAAAAATTCCTGTTCAATCAATGAAGTACACAATGGTGAATCTGGATGATTCACCCTAGCAATTGGTTAGGTTGTATAGATTCCGCCACTGAATCCAATTAGGTTAGGGAAATCTTCCCCAACCCTAAGTAGCTCACCGAGCTCCCAAAATGTGTTTCCAAAAGATGAATAATAACAATGATACCCTTTTTGGTTCAACTAACCTTCTTATATAGCTTTTAGGGTTTGCATGTCAGTTTTAGGGTTTGCATGCATGTCACTTTTAGGGTATGCATGTCACTTTAGGGTTTGCATGCATGTCACTTTTAGGGTTTGCATGCATGCCATTTTTAGGGTTTGCATGCATGTCACTTTTAGGAACATTTCAAAGAGTGTGGCAAGACTAGTAGAAAAAAATACTCTTGAAACTCAAGTAGAAAATAGTAATCTTGGGTTTAAGCCACAGTGGCAAGATGAGTAGAAATAAATACTTTTGAAGCTCATGTTTTTGGTCGCTGACCAATTTATCTAATTTAATATTTAAAGGAATTTAGGTATTTTTTGTTATATTTGGTAATTTGTCCCCTAAATGTTTGTCAAAATTCTTTTCTAGGTAACATATTTGGGAGGGAACCTCTTGGGCGGTTCCTCTCATTCCAAGGATGATACCCAGGGTAAAGCCTAGATTGTTCAGGGCACAAGGACATGTTAACAACTCATGAATAGATAATGTATATCTAATCAAAATTCAACTCACTAAGAGGAAACATGCCAGAAAGTGGGATTTGAACTCCGGTGGCGAGGGTAACAACTTTTTGGGACACCACTTTTGTTCTATAATTTTGAAGAATAGGGACATGTATCTAACAAAATGTCCAATGATTTCACAGTCTGGTTTTGTGCTCATTTTTGCAAAGAAGGAAAAGAGATGTCAAAGAAAGCCTCTCTTATCCCAAGTAAGATGTGTTTCTTAATCAACAACATAATTTTATAGGGCTGCCAAATGAAGACCATGTGATGTGTTTCACTCTAGTTTCACATGCATAACCATCCTTGGGGACTGAATTTTGTGTCATGATGTTCATTTGGCGAGGTCTACCATTAGATGTGTATCTTACAGCCCCATTAAATATGTCACTCGAGGAATCATTGAATCCATAAATATATTTATCTTCTTTGACATGTTTTGACATGCTTTTAATGTGAGAATTTCTCATCATGAACAGGTGCACAATGTTAAATTTGGTAAATTTAATTTTGACTTGTTTTTTTAATTTGTTCAAAATTCTTATCATGCACAGCTTCACAACTTGAGGGTGAAGCAAGCTTGGCTACTATGTAGCGACAGACCTAGAGGTCATTGCCAGGTAAATTTCATTGTTATTCAATTCATAGTCAAGTATATATAAAAATAAATCTTCTTTTACACATCTAAATCTAAGATGTTGTGCCCAGGCGGTGGCTCTCAGCATGACAGACGTCTATCTGAGGGGTCTACAGGGGCCGATGGACAAACAAAGAGGACACGCTTAGTGTCTTATTATTCAGATATGCCATTGCAAGGTAGAGAAATTGTTTACATGTACATTTTCACTAGAATTAATGTCTGGCATGTTTTTTAATCTGTGCAAAATTCTTATCTTGCACAACTTCACAGCTTGAGGATGAAGTAAGCTTGGCTACTATGCAGTGATAGACCCAGAGGTCATCGTCAGGTAAATTTCATTGTTATTCAATCCATAGTCAAGTATATATAAAAATAAATGTTCTTTTACACATCTAAACCTAAGATCTTGTTGTGCCCAGGTGGTGGCTCTCAGCTTGACAAACGTTTGTCTGAGGGGTCTACAGGGGCTGATGGACAAACACATAGGATGCCATTTCCAGATAGATATTATTTTCATACATTTTGGCTGGAATTCTTGTTTGGCATGCTTTTTAATATGTGGAAAATTCTTATCAGGCATAGCTTTACAGCTTTAGCCTGAAGCAATTTTGGCTACTATGCATCCACAGTACCTGAGGTCATCGTTAGGTAAATTCAAATGTTATTAATTTCATGCTGAAGTCTATATAAACATAGATATTCTTGTACACATATTGATAAGATATTGTTGTGCACAGGTGGTGGCTCTTAGCACGACATACGTCTGTTTGATGGGTCTACAAGGGCTGGTGGACAAACACATAGGGTGCCATTGCGAGGTAGAGATTGTTTACATACAATTTGACTAGAATTATTGTTTGACATGTGGAATATTCTCACCATGCACAGCTTCACAACTTCAGGCTGAAGTAATCTTGGTTACTATGCAGCCACAATCCCTGAGGTCATCGTTAGGTAAATTCAGTTGTTATTTAATTCATACTCAAGTCTATATGAACATAAATATTATTTTACCTGGTCTTTCTAAGATATTGTTACATGCACATGTGGTGGCTCTAAGCATGGAAGACATATGTTTGAGGGGTCTATAGGGGCCGATGGACAAACACATAGGACACACTTAGTGTCTTATTCCTCAGATACTCCATCGCGAGGTAGAGGTTGTTTACACATGTACATTTTGACTAGAAATCTTGTTTGATGATTTTTCTTGTTAACTTACATGTGATTGCGATTTTTGGTTTTGTACAGGTGCTTCTAGAGATTCCGACAATAATGATGGGGCACAAGATGATGCATCGAGTATTTCTAATGAACACATTTTATATGGACATGTATAATTTGATTGAAAAATTAGATATATATATTTTAACACTTGCATGTGCATCTTCTTACAAGGTTTGCTGCTGCTGATCCTAATCCACCTCTCGAGACAAGGAGACGTCGTCGGGTGCATCAATATGCTCAAAATGATAGATATGATTCTCTTTACAGTCATCCTAGAGATGTTCCCGAGGAGACTCCTTGGGAAGACACCAATGCTATGGTGACTGTGGAAGAGATGAAGGAGCATTCCTCCAGGTTGAAGGCAGAACTTGAATCTTCAAATCTCTCTTTTGGTACTCAACAGTGTCTCCAGATTGTTTTGCACAATCTAAATTGTTTGATCGAGACATATCTTGGGGTTGGACCATCAACCCATATTTTTTATGATATGATGTGTAGGAGGCGATTTTTAGTTATGGGTCGCCACAAATTTGAAGAAGTAAATAAAGTTGTCACAAAATAAATGGTCTTTTCATGTTTTGACTTGCGGTCTGAAGACAAAAAAAGCCTAAAGATCGCAAGATTCAATGATCCTTTGATTGCACCACACATTTATTCGAGGTTCCTGTGTGCATATGGGAAGTTCCAAAATAATGACGAGGTTCCTCAATATTTTGTTAAGATGCTGATTGCAGAGTTTCAGTTTAACATGGACCTCGACTATACAGAGACGGGATCCAATTTCTATGGTGCTGGCAAAGGTCGTACATATGAACGACCTGATGCACGATGAGATATTCATTATAGGCGTCTGATGCCTCGGTTAGTACAACCGCATCCTAGAGTCGTAGCTTTACCAGAGGAGTTGGAAACAACATCCCAAATAGCAAGAGGGGTTAGGGAAGAGATACGAGACCGTGTTGGGGCTATATTGGCAGGGGTGGAAATCGGCCTACATAGTATTTCATCTGCATCTAGTATGGATGCAGGAACATTGGATGATTATTCTGATGATCGCTTGAAAAGTATGAGTTGATTAGAGCTTGAGCAGTATGCAACATACTGTAGAGACAATTATAAGCGAGTCGTTGCTTGACAAAATGAAAACAGGGGCATGGTACGTAAGTATGCTATAATATATGAAATTTAGTATATGAAATCTAATGTTTTTAATATATGAAATTTATGCAGTATACCAAATTCATGAATGATGACGACATTGATGATACGAATTTGTTTGACTCGGAAGAAACAGAGGTTAGTGTCACAAATATAGATGTTGAGGAACTTCTAGTTTCACAATTTCCACTAGTGATGCAGGTATGGATATTTATTTTTGTTAATATTTAATTAATTTTTGCCGAAGCAAATTTGGGGGGGTTCGAGGTCCCTGATTTCAGTTTTTCCTTAAATATATTTTCTCTTGACATGTTTTCCTCCTTGTCAAAGCTGCAGGAACTAGAGAAAGAAGTTGCTGCAATTGATCTCAGACTCTCTGAGCTAGAGCCATACCAATTCCAAGAACGTGGTAATCTCAGAGAACGAAAGAAGCAATTGCTCAGACAGCTGGAGCTAAGTAAAGGAAAATAGAAGATTGATTATGAAGCCTCTGTATCTTACATTCCTACTGAATTATACAAAAATTACCCAGAAGGACATCAAGAAAGACAGAGTTTCAGAAAAAGCAGAGAAGCAAAGCTGAAATCTGAAATAAGAGAAAAACAAGAGCAGCTGAGAAAGCTATGTAAAGAAATTGAAGATTTAAAGAGCGAAGTGAAGATAATCCAGATGGAAAGAGATCAATCCTCGGATGATTATCTCAGCAAGTATTATGAGAATGCCCTAAGTACTGAATGCATAGATCGCGGAAAAGAAGAATATTTTGAGCAGACTCCTCCTTCCTCTCCTCCTCTCAGACAGATAAGCTTATCTATGCTTTCAGGTCCGAATTTGTATATTCCTGTTACCTTCCACCCTTGTGAATATAAACCTTACATTCTTTCATGTATGATAGATTCTGGATGTCAGGTTAACCTTGCCCGTGCATCTGCCCTTCCTCATTTCTACTGGGAAAAGACTATTGATGGTGGAACAGCCATTAATGGAGCTCCCATTCCTCTACAGGCCAAAGCTGAGATCTCTGTATATTTCAAAAATGTATGTAGAAATCTAACTGTATATCAGATGGATGATATGAATGAAGACTGTGTATTAGGACCTAACTTTATGGACCAAGTTAGTCCCTATCTTGCAGACCATGCTAAACAGACTTTCTCTTGTACATTTAATAACCATTCTATAACCCTTCCTCTTTCATTTAAATCCATCCCTAGATGTAGATTTCCTGAGCCTCAGCCTTTACAGAAACCTAATGTTGCTCAGCTGATGAAGATGGACGGAAGCAGAATCTTCTCAGAGATTCATGGAGAGAAAGAGCTGAAAGAGATTTTTGAGAAGCTTAGAAAAGATTGTTGCTCAGACAGTCCAAATGCGTTTTGGACCAGAGAAAATTATTTTTTCTCGCTGCCCTATGGTCCCGAACAGAAGGTAAAACTAATGAAAGCATCTGCAGCTTTAATGTCTCCTTCTGAGGTTGCATTTTGTGATGCAAAAATTAAAGATCTTTTAAAGAAAGGGTTGATCGAGCCTGCAAAAAGCTCGTGGGCATGCAGAGAATTTGTTGTGAACAAACACTCTGAGCAAAAGTGAGGGAAGCCACGTCTCGTGGTTAATTATAAGCCGCTAAACGCCGCATTACAGAAAGTGAGATACCCTCTCCCAAATAAAGCCAGCTTGTTGTAGAGAATAACAGGCTGTGTGATCTTCAGTAAGTTCGATATGAAGTCTGGTTTCTACCAGATTGGAATTAAAGCAGAAGATCGATTTAAGATAGAATTTGTAGTCCCAAGAGGCCAATATCAGTGGAAAGTGCTGCCATTTGGAATCAACAATGCCCCCTCCGAATTTCAGAAGCGTATGGAAGATATTTTTAGAGATTATGATTGGGCATTAGTTTACATTGATGATATATTCATATGTTCTAAAAATATGCAAGATCATCTGAAACATCTATAGAAGTTCTATGAGTTGGTTTATAAACATGGATTGGTTCTGTCCGAGCCCAAAATGGAAATTGGTAAAACAGAGATTGAATTCCTAGGATTTAAGATCCAGAAAGGACAGGTAATCCTTCAAGAACATGTCTTGTCTTGCTTTGAGAAGTTTCCAGATGAAATATTGGACAAGACCCAGTTGTAGAGATTTCTTGGATCTCTGAACTACATTCGGCCCTTCTACAAAGGTCAGGCCAAAGATATTAAAATTCTTCAGCAGCGTTTGAAAAAGAATCCACCAAAGTGGTCTGTTGAAATGTCTGGTGCAGTTTGGAAGATTAAGCAAAAGGTTTTGGAACTTCCACCTCTGTCTCTGCCTACTGGCAATGGCCAACTAATCATTGAAACAGATGCATCATCTACAACATGGGGTGGTGTATTGCTAGAAGCCATTGAAGGTAAAGAAGTTATTTGTGGCTATGGATCCGGAGCATTCAAAGGAGCAGAACTCAATTACCCGTCCAGTCACAAGGAGATTCTGGTTGTGAAAAAGACAGTCATGCATTTCAAGCTGTTTCTGAAACCTGTCAAGTTCATCATTAGAACAGACTTGAAGATCATGCCCGGCATTTTTAAGAATGATAGCTTAACGGCTGAAAATTCTAGTAGGATTTTAAAATGGTTTTCTTGGTTAAGTAGTTTTGATTATGAAATTGTTTATAAGCCAGGCTACTTGAATTGTTTGGCTGATATGTTAACCAGGGAATCAGCGCAGAAGCAGCCGAAAGCCATAAACATGTTTTGTGCCGGAAGTAGCAGTTCTGGAGCAGGAAAAGATAATAATGATCCCCCAAGGGATCCTTACAGAGGAAAGGCTCCAAAGACAGAATCCGCCATGAGAAAAGAAGTCTAAGAAAGACTTAACATGGATTCTGGCCCTCCAACTACTGCTGAAGTAGTTGCAGAAGAAGAAAGGAAAGCTCGAGAAAAGAAATGGACATATGAAGAGCTTATCCAGAAAGAAGGATTGTTCATTCTGCCTTGGGACAATACCTTCCCCAAAGAAGTACGCATCCAGTCTTTAGAATATGCTTCCATCGATGAATCTAAAAGATTTCAGCAACTTACCTTAATCAAGCACATACAGTCATCACCTTGCAAGTTGTAGATCTTAGAGCGATGGGAAAAACATGCATTTCAGATCTTTTATAATGCCTATTCTAAGCTTTCAGATTGCAGAGAAGTTTGGCTGGGTGAAGATAAGAATAAGGATAGCTATGTAGATCTATGTGATGGACGCCTCATATGGTCATCATATAATCTAATTCTTCAGTATTGCAGGGAAAGAGGCAACATCATCATCTGTGCTGATCCAACAGACTTAGCATATAACTCAACATGGTCTGGATGGACAGATGTGTTCTTGGATACCTTTTGTCCAAGAATTGATTGGGAAAATTGGCAAGCCAATTTTATATACCATCTTAAAGCCGATCTTGAAGTAGCACACCAGGAGACCTAGTGGTTCAAGTTTAAATTAATCCATGAAGGTGGAACGTACAAACCACTGGAACACCGTGTTTATGCTCAGCAGAAGTTCATCCGCAGAACAGTCGAAGGCGAGCATATTGAGTCCAGAGTTACAACAAGAGAAATCCCGCTGGACTTTAAAGTAGAATGTCATTTCAGGGGAGAATTCATATGTGAACCAAACCTGTTGTTTCATGGTTCAGACATTGAACAATGTTTTAGTTCGTTTCTGTATCCTCCTCCATCTCCAGTTCCTTCGGAACAACTGGACGAAGATATTCTGTTTGGTCGTCATGAGTATGAATCGGATGACTCCGAGATTGAGGAAATGCTTCAAGGACGTGACGGCTGGGATTGAAAGCTGTGGTGGACCCCCTGAAGGCTGAGTCGGCTAGCATTGCCCGACACTGTTTTTGACGTCGGCCAGATTAATGCTCAACATATGTAATAGTTTAGGGAATAAACTGACGTGGGCCAGTTATGCTCCACTTTGTACTTTTGTCTAGAGTCTGTCGGCCATGACAGAAGATTCTGGGTCCCCGTAATGCCGCTAGCTAATTAAGGGATGAGATAACGATAGTGGTTGTTCCCACTTGTCGCCCCGGATGATTTGGTTCTAACTTGTAGGTGTAGGTTTTGTTTACCGGATCTACCGACTGACCATTTAGTGGCATTTGATGCCTACCGGTTCACCAGTAGAAGATTGTATAAATAAAGGGCCTCGGGCATCATTTGTATCATCGAGTCATTTGGGTCATTGAGTCGCATGAGCAAGTAGTCCGCTCTGCAAGTCTGAGTGTGAGTCTTGGGCAAGTAGTCCGCTCGGCTCTGAGTCTGTGAGTATTCTAAGTCTTGAGTTTGTATATGAGTTGTATGCTTTGCGTCATGGCTTCGTGCTAAATGATCGCATCAGAAGCTCAAGTTTTATAGAGTTTGTAACGAGTCTGTTATCAGACAAGTATGCTCTGCATCTTGCCCTCGTGGTATAAGATTGCACCAGAAAGACCTGATATTAAGGTTTGAGTCTGTAATCCTAAAGTGTATGCATGATATGGGTGAATCTGCGGACCTGGGTAACACTTTTTGGCAAGCGCATTTGGGCAAAAAAAAAAAAATGCACCTCGGTTGAGGGCTTGTTAAACCCTCGACCGAGCTATTAATATCTCGACTGAGGTTTTATCAAGCCCTCGACCGAGGTTTTGTTCAACCCTCGGTCGTGGTATTAAAACCTCGACCGAGGGTTAATAAATACCTCCACTGAGGTATTAACTCGGTCGAGGTATGGACCTCGGTCGAGGTACATACCTCGACCGAGGTGCCTCTATCAAAAAAATTATAAAAAGAACTTTGCTGAATCCTCCAGCAACTCATGAAAACCTGAAAACAAAACTCTCCACAAAAAACTTTGCCTTCAAACATTAATGACACTCCCCGAAGTCCCTGGTACAAAACGAAATGGAGCCATTTTTGAGTAGTGGGATGCAACTGCAAGCAGTGAAAGCTTTTCACATATTGAAAATAGAACTCTCCACAAAAAACTTTGCCTTGATCCCCATAAAACTCTCCCCAAATCTCTTTTCTGGTTCGCCATTTTCAATATGTGAAAAGCTTTCACTGCTTGCAGTTGCATCCCACTACTCAATAAATGGCTCCATTTCATTTTGTACCAAGGACTTCGGAGAGTCTCATTAATGTTTGAATTCACTCCCGGGATTTTGCTCCAAAGGAGTTTACATGACCTCGACCGAGCTCATACCTCGGTCGAGGTATTAACTAAACCTCGACCGAGGGTTTTTTAAACCCTCGGTCAAGGGCTTTACAAACCCTTGGTCGAGGTTTAGTTAATACCTCAACCGAGGTATTTAAATAACTTGGTCGAGGGCTTAAGAAAATAGACTTAGCCCATATTCAAACAAATGAAAAATTTTCTGTGCCTTGCAGAGGTGTACACCCTGCCATTCCTAGCACATAACTGAGCGGAGTTGATACCGATAAATTCACCAACGAATCTTCTATCCATTGAGGTATCATACACGCATTTTGGCATTCATATGAAATTTATTTATTAATTACTTCTAAAACTTATACTTAGAAAACCACACTGCAACTTCGAAGCAGCTCAAAGAAAAATCCGTAGAGTTAAAAATACACAGCCAAAAAATTCTTAAAAATGCACACATCACATATCGACGTGTCCTCTTCAAAAGGGTATCTTTGGTTTTTCAATTTTTGAAAAAATAGAAAAAATTTCTTTACGTGGACAAATATGTGTTTAAAACGATGCTGAAATTGAATGTGGTCACTTTCGAAAAATAATAAATAATTGTATAATGCGAAAAAAATTAACAAAAAAATATGCACATCACACTGCATTTTATGTAGATCATGCTCATATATTTATTTTTTTTAAATTATTAATGCAAGATTGAATTACTCTACGTGGACACGAGTCACTTATTAGCTTCTTCAAATTTTTAAGGTCACACAGTTCATTAAATGCAAAAATTCACACATTAAATGACATCGGAATATTTAAAAAAAAATATCACTATGAAGCCAACATAATATTCTACAATTTGTTTTTTTACTGCAAGTCAAAATTCACATGGAATTTATGCGTTTTGAGGGCTTCTATCTAGCACATGAGTAAAAAATCAGGTTTTCATCGCCAAATTTGGCCAAAAAGTGTTACCCATCTTCATGGAATCACCCATTATATATATATATATATATACATATATTGAATTTCATTTTGACTTTTCAGCCCATAGAAAACTAGGATCCATTGGTGTTCCGGTCCGAAGGTTTAGATTGATATGCTATAGATGAAAATCAATAGTGTTCCACATTCATTGTATGTACTTTTCATTGTATTCAGCAGTTAGCTGTTAATTGTTTTCTTGTCCTTCATACTTGGCAGCTTGGGAACACATATTCATGTAGTTTGTTGGTGATTTGATTGTTGGTGATTTGACCTATTCCCAGTGTTGCTTTCTTATGGGTGTTTCACTCATAGTCTTCTTCACTCAGGTGCTAGCATAATGCATTACATAATGTTTTGAGCCCACATGCGTGGACAATTTGAGCTGGTATGCACTATTTTATGACAGTTGGCTGTTAGCATAGTTTTTGGGCTTAGATGATACGACAACTCTCTCTTCCCTCCATTTGGATGGTTGGTGTGACAACATTATGGAGTTGAAGGCATTCTTTCACACTTTAGACTTTCATCATGTCTTTAGAGAACACAATAAGAGGGCAGACATTATATCCAAAGAAGTTCTCCCCATGGTTGTGGGCCTACTTTCCTTCACTGAAAATTATGAGGAAATAGCTATTGGGGAAGACAAGTTACAAATCCTCTAGAGTAGAGCTTGTACCTCCTAATCTTCAACCTTTTGGTTGCTTTATCTTCGAGTATGGATGATTGAGTCTTTTAGCATCATATTGGATGTCTTGAGGATGACACTGTTTCTCCTATGAGGGTATTGATATTAGGACACTTCACCGAGCACTTCCTTGGATATACTGAACTGGGCTCTTTATGTTTCCTCCGTAGACATGTATGGATGATCTATCTTGTAAAAGTTGGTTGAGGACAAAAGGAGCATACCATCCATTTGGACGTTCCCCTTATATAGTGACGACAAAAGTATATATAAAACTATGTACCTTGATAGAGAGAAAAGTCTTTGGTCTTGTTGGTCCTAATTGAATGTTTGTCCACCTTTACGGCTCACTTTTCTCTTGTGGTTGTTGAGTCATGGTCCTATTCTTACTTGGTCCCAAGGTTATCTCACCGTGTTCTCAGCCTGTTATCTCACTGGGATGTCTACTATCGCCGGTTTCTCCACCAGGCATTATCTCCTCTGCGATCTGATTTTCTCCTCTTGCCTGCGGGTTTGTCTCTCGGGTTTTCGTTTGTGATTTCACTCCACGACTTTACCTATGCGTCTTCTTCATTTCAGGGGCTGAGTTTTACCTCTCTGAATTGTTCATTCATGATCTGTGATTTGTTCATTCACGCTCTGAGTTTTACCTCTACGATTTATTCTTTCTTCATGGCCTGAGCTTGATCTCTGCATTTTCTTTATTTATGTCTCATCTTGTAAAGTGAATCTCTACGTCTTTCTCAGCCGCTTACCTCATGATTTATCTCAGTGTGAGCCTCTGCGTTTTTTTAAGTTGCTTACCTCATGATTTTCTCAGCGTTAGTTCTTATGGGTTTTTCCTGTGTGCTGGGTTCTATCCCTGGAGTGACCGTGAGTTTACTCTTCAAGTGTGGATTGTGAGTTACTCAACATAACTGTCAGAGGGTATTAGTATGACTGAGTGTCTCTTGTGTTAAGTGACTCTGTGTCCTTAGCATGACTATATTGGAAATGATTGAATTACTCAAGCTTGTGCTTTTGATTGAAACCCATCTTTCTGTTGACTAAGAGTCTAAGGTCAGTTTCAGTCTACTTTAACCCTCTCTCAAGGTACGTATATGGTTTACCGTGTTTGACTTGTCCCTTCGATGACAAGATCAAACTCAGAATTATCTGAGTATAAGGCAGATTCAATTAATGGTTGTGATTCCTTAATTTTGTATCTCCTGCACTTTATTTATTCATTCTTGTACATGAAATATGGTATGACATCTCAATGACCAACCTTAATGCAGTGAGCAGCAGAGCGTTAAAATTAATGTAGTGACCAACATAGCGTTAAGTTGAAAGAGATGAAAATTTGTAATTTCTTTTTTGGGTTAGTGAGAAAATCTCTGTTAATCGAGCACTTTGTTTAATGATTTATCTTGTTAAATATTTTATTGTTTGCTATTTGAAAATTGGAAATTATTATTTTGTTTGGTGAACTAATCACTAATAATCCAAGACTTGCATTGTCCCAAGCCAAAGAAAAGATATATTTTTGATATATTTTTCATAGACAATTGCAAAATTTGTGAGGTAAGAGTTCTATCTATAATTTCATGTAGTGGAACTTGTTTTGAAATTGGCGGCAAACATAAATTTTGAGCATGGTTATGGTTATGTAGCATGGTTAATGTCATGGTTAATGGTTATGTAGCATGGTTAATGTCATGGTTATGTTATGTAGCATTTTACAAGGTTGAGACTTCAATCCTCATTTCTTTCTTGTCTATTTTTCCCAATCCCTGAAACCTAAAAGGGCATGGATTCAATTTTTATGTGGTGCATTCATGGCAAATTGCTTGAAATTCCGGATAATACTAAATTTTATTGTGTTCAGTTTCTTGCTGTTTTAGTCATGGTACTGGATGGAAAATTCTTTTAGACCTTTGCAAGTAATGATGTTTTGAATGATCTCTACCATAGTAGCAAAATCAAAAAACACACAGGGTAACTAGTCAAATGCCCAAGTTTTGCATCCATTTTTTTTTCTAAGTAAAACCACGTGGGTTTCCCTGCATTTCATAGATGGTACCCGATGTAAACGTGTTGGTGTAGATTATGGCACCTGACTTGGTAGGGACATTGAGTGAGGAATGCAACAGAGGCACCTAGCCTATGGGATTAACCCTGATCTCTTCCGAATCTCAAGGTGCTCAACCACTCGAGATACCCTATAGGGCTAAAATTTTGCATCCAGTTTACTCCACCGTTCTTTTAGAATCAAATTATATGCAACAAAACCAAAAAGTCTGAGTTGTTTCACCTTGGGTTTTCACACACCAAGCTTCTTCAAGTGTACTATTTTGCATTTTGAGCTAAAATTTTGCATCCAGTTTACTTTACTGTTCTTTTAGAGTCAAATTATATGCAACAAAAGCAAAAATTTTGATATTATGGTGAGTTTTGGAACATGTAGCCCTAGAACCATGAGCTTGTTAGAGCATCTTGAAGACTACCTGGTCAGGGTTTAATCCATTGTATATTAGGATATGAAGATTTTGAGAAGAAACCCTAGGCTCTACTTGGTGAGAGAAGAAAAAGAGGAGACATCTTACCCAAAAGAGGAGATGAATTGCCTCGGAGGACATTCTTATGTGATGCATGCTTGTTGGATCTCCTTGTTCTGAGCAAGGGTTTTCATCATTTTCCCTAGCTAGGGTTTTGGAGGGCTACAAGATTGTACTAGCCTTGTGATATGGCTATCGTGTGTGCATGAACTTCATCTTTATGGATATTTCATATTACTTAAGTTTCTAGTTGTCTAATACTTGTGTAAATTGTAGATTTAATTTCAACCATCAATATTCTTCATGGTTTGTAATTTCCAACACTATATGTCTTGTTGATTTGACATAAGTTAAGGGTGAATATGTTAAGTGATTTAACACCACAATCAAAGAATATAAGGGCAGATTTACTGCTGTTTTTATAGCTGTTGTAAGTGTTTTCAAATCTGTTATATGCATGGTAAGATTACCCGAGCGCTGAAACCTTCTGATGTTGCTTAGACTTCTAGAGAAGGTTGGAGCAGTGGTCTACTGCTACCCGTGGCCTCCACCAAGGTTATGGCAGTCTGCTGTTGTAGCCTTAGACCAACTACAAGGCTGTTGCTGTAGCCTTAGACCACCACCAACGGTGGTGGTGCTGCCATAAGTCCTGCTGTAGCATCCCTAGTCACCACCGAAGGTGCTGTAGCAGCTTGTTGCTGCTCTCCTTGTCACCACCGTGAACTGTAAACTGTGTATGGATGAATCTTGTTTGTGATTTAATCTTACACCTTCTTCATTTGAAACATGATTGGGATAATCATATTAGATTTGTCAACCATAAACATCAATCATGCAGCTAACATTCTATTAGTTTCTTTCTTCACTTTTCTTTAACTTTGGGATTAATATTGTAATCTGTGTCTTATGGGATAACATCTAGCCATAATTCAATTTTCATCTCCCCTGCTTCTTCCATTATTCCCTTGATTTTAGTGAAAATCTATGGAATCAGGTTCTTATATACCTCAAGTACTAGATTTATGAGCTCATGCATAGTTTTTTCATCCCACTAATCTATAACATAAGCAATCATGGGTCTCTCCTCACCCCCATTGTTAACTCATTGCAACTTTAGGGGTTATGTATATGAAACATTACCACCATATTCACTCTTTACCTTAACAACCTTGGATCCTTCAAATTCCTTAAATGATAGATTCTTGAAATCCTATAAATCATGTTCACCCTCTCAAGCCCGATCAATCTCCTTGCAACACAAAAGAAGGTCCAATTGTCTAATACAGATGTTAATTGCAGCTAGTTCTGGATGGTAAGGGAACACAACAATAACATGGGAATTATGCAACTTGTTAGTAAGAAAATATTCTTTAATCAGTTTCAAAGTTGTAGTCACTTTAGGAGAATTTACTACAAAAGAGAAATCGTCAAAAAATTTAGACTAGCAAATAGCCCAACTCTTGGTTTTCCTTCTATTTTTTTCATGTAAATACCAAGCCTTTAATTTCATAATAGGTCCCAAACTATGAATTCAAAACTAAGGTTGCAAACCCTTGATTTCCCACTTCTAAGTACAAATTTCAACACTAACAAAGTGATTTGTGCCTCCATCATATATTTTTTATATCATAATGTATTTACCTTTTGAAGGAGTTATATTTTAACTTTCAAAATATAGGGGGGGCATGTGTGTCATCACTCCCTAAATGGTTTCCTAGATTGTGAGACCTTTCCTATCTGTGGCCCACCATATGATTATCATGATTATATGTGGCTCTACAGTAAGATTGATAATAGGGTTGCTTCTTGGTACACTAGATGGATCTCTTGTAAAATTGATAATAGGGTTTCTCTACACTAGATTGCACGATTTCACCTCAGGGAGTAAAGCACAATTCCTTATGGGAAAAAAGACTAGTATGGGAATGATACTTCATGAACACTATTGGTTTGGGTCTAGGTCTGAGTGGTTTTCAATATGTTGAGCCAACATACTGTATTTCAGAAGCATTGTGCAAAATCTGATGATTCCAGGGGAAAATATGGGTGTCTAGGAGCCTTTTTTGTTCCTGAATTGAAGCATAGAGACTAATATTTGATCATTAACAGAGAAGGAACCCAGAACCACATATACTCTTTTGAATCCTCTCTACATCCTCCTTCCACCTAAAAATGAAACCCATCCATCCTAGAGAAAGGCTTAGAATCCCTATCCACTCTTTCTTAATCCATTCCATGAGCATTTTTTCCTCCATTTGCTTCATCGGGACCGTTTTACTAGAGCTTTATATTGAATTGGAATGATCTAACTTAAAAATACGTCCTCTCTTACCACCAACTGCATATTCTCATTTATTAACTTGAACACATTTATGTTTGTCTCTGGGAGGCCCGTTCCTTGATCACAGATGTCTAGAACCACTTCTAGATTGCCAAACTAGTTTGTGAAGCCTCAGGTATTCACAATCCTATGGTGTCTGCATTACATTCGATCTAAATGTGTTAATGGAATTTATCAGTCTGCCTTTGAATACTAGTTCATTGATGCACATATATTGGCCATTTGAGCCTCACCTCTTACACCTTCACCATCTTGAATGTGCATATGAGAGAATGAATGCAGCTCTAACTACTTTTGGGCAATTTTCACATGGCTCAAGTATGTTGGATCTGCTTGAAGTAAAGGATTTGTCAGTGCTTGGACTCACAATGGTCCTATCCACATCAAAGTGACCAAAATAGTTAGTGATTCATTTTTTCCTTAGGAAGTGAAAACACATAAGTTAGGCAATTACATTAGTGCATCAAGGTACCCAGCTAAGTCACTTGACATGAGGAAATGATGACCCCTCCTCTTTGGTAACAAACTCGACTTATAAATCAATGACTATCTCATTACCCCTCCTCTTTTGTACATCTGGTAGCGGCTACCCTAGAAAAACCCAAAACAACCCAAGAAAGGTGGCGACTGCCCTAGCAACACCCAAAATAGTCCAAGCAAGGTGGAAGCCCTCCAACACAGTCAAACATGCAGTGGTTTCCATAAACAACACCCAAAAATAGTGAATCAAGCAGGGGATGCCTTAAACAACCTGTACATAGCAACGACCCATTCAAACACCTTCAAGAAACCTAAAAAAAGGTACGACATCCTGGAGACAAGGTTTAGCAGAGTTCGACTCACACGTTTGAAGGATAGGGTTAGACAGTTATAGTAGGAATTAGTGAAACAACTTAAGGCATTCAAGATCAACCTCAAGATGTTGAACAAAGTAGTCAATAAGTGTCCAACTAAGAATGGCATTGTCAAGCATCTCACAACTGAATATGGCAGCCGTAAACCCTTACTGCAGTGGATGAGAGTCCTTAGGGAAGTCACACAATAATCCCAAACAAACCTAAACAAGTAACAACACTCTTCTAACAAGTAGAAGCATATTTCTAGTAGCAACAAAACTTATCTAGCAGACAATGAAACCCTCAAATAGCAGTGACACCATAAATAATAGTAGCGACACCCTCAACATGAGCAATGAAACCCTCAACAAGAGTATAAGATACCTCAAAAATTACAACAATAACCTTAAGAATGCCTAAACAGGTAGTGGTTCCCTCAACAAGAGCAACATCAACCTCAACAATGACAACGACAACCTCAAGGGGGCCTAAACAAGCATCGGTCCCCTCGAAAATGATACCAGCACCCTCAAGGAAACAATAGCACCTTCAATAAGATATGGCAACCTGAAAAATATACTACAACAACCTAAAAATAGAGTACATCTCACACAAGTGGAGGAATCATCACTGCATCACCATCAAACCCTTTGATGCTGCCTCTGCCATGGCTATTCTTAAATATCTCCAAGCCTTTATATTGTTGAGATCATGCCCATAATGTTGTTGTTTATAACCTAAGTATAGGTGTGCATCTTGTAACATGTATAGGTTTTGTGATGTTGAGTTTGACTTCATGTATTCCTTATTAAGTTCCCAAATGTGTCTTTTCTTGCCTAGAGTTGATGCTAGGTAGATTTAATTTTCAACCATCAGTATTCTTCATGGTTTGTAATTTCCAGCACTATATGTCTTGCTGATTTGACATAAGTTAAGGGTGAATATGTTAAGTGATTTAACACCACAATCAAAGATATAAGGGCATATTTACTACTGTTGTAAGTGTTTTCAAATATGTTGTATGCATGGTAAGATTACCCAAGCGCTGAAACCTTCTACCGTTGCCTTAGACTTCCAGAGAAGGTTGGAGCAGTGGTCTACTGCTACCCGTGGCCTCCACCAAGGTTATGGAAGTCTGCTATTGTAGCCTTAGACCACCTGCAAGGCTGTTGTTGTAGCCTTATACCACCACCAAGGGTGGTGGTGCTGCCACCAGGCCTACTGTAGCAGCCCCAGTCACCACCGAGGGTGCTTGTTGTAAAGGAAAGTATCCTATGGCTAGGGTTTAAGAGGCCATCAACGTACTGGGGTTGAAAGAGAGATGCACAATGTTCAGCAATCATATATAAGCAAGATCAAAGATCAGAATGGTCCACACCTGATTAACTGAAGGTTAGTCCAAGCTTTCTCTTCAATCCTCTTCTTTCTCCTCTTGCTCCAAGAGACCTGCAAAACAAGTTATACCTTCCTCAAACCATTATGAGCACATATAAAGAAAAGATAATCAAATAAATCTGAAATAATAATCTGAATAACATCATCATATGATCATAAACAGAGATTCAATCACACATTGAACAATAATTTGGGAAGAAGAAGGACATCACATCTTTATTAATCCTGAAAACAAGTACAAGTATACCTTCTTTTCAGGTTTGGCACCTCACGAAACCTTGATCTAGTTTTGCTGCTTCTCTTCTCCAAAGAACTCAGCCTCTAAGCTCTGCAACACAAGGGGAAGACCTCCAGGGCAAAGGTGTGGGCAAAGAGAGTCCCGATTCCTCCAGCATAACAATGCAGAAATTCCAAGTCCCCTCTCATGGACCTCCCTACCTCTATTTATATGGGTGAAATAAGGTAGTTTTGAAGGTTGGAGAAGTTACAACAGTTAAGTAAATTAAGTTAAATGACTTAAATAATCTCCAATTAACTCGTGTTTTAATGTTTAAATGCTAAGAGGCACATTCGTGGGTTTGCCTTAAGGAAAATCGCGAATGGACAAAAAATGCATTTTTAGGGTATTTTTGGGAATTTTCAAACATTAGTGTCTTCTAGAAAGTTTTATCTAACTGAAATACCTTTCTAACGGCATAGAAATGAGGTTAAACGGAGCTACAGAACTCAAGATATGGGTCCTCCACGATAGGTGTTTTTTCAGTGACTTTCAATGACTTTCATGAAGTGCCGTCATGCGACAAAAACATGGGAAAGTGGTCACAGGCAGAGATGTGTCATTTTGAGCTATAATAGATGCCCCCTAATGTATGAGGTTAGAGGGGAAGATGATAGCCAAAATACATTATAAAAGAAACAACTGAGTATGGAGAGAACAGAGAAACCAAGATCGAAAGGATCGAGTGAAGGTACCTGTAAGAGAGATAAATGTCAGAAAAACTAATCTCTGGAACATACACGTCGATATACAAAACATCGCCCGAAAGATAAAGGCATATCCAACATATGTATAACTGATGAAACTATCATGGTCGCTCAATATGCAAAAAGGCGCCATATAAAATCTAAAGGAGCCATGGCCACAAATGAACAAGGTGGATCCATACTCGACAATCGATCATAGCCACAAAAATACAAGGTGGATCTATGTCTCAGCAAAATGTCATATAAAGTATAACAAGGCCTTGCGCAACTTGGGAAATAGCAAAATGATGAAAATGCTACTGTCGACCCAAGGTCTTCAATCCAAACCACCCAAAAAAGGGTACAAATCCTAACCATGCGAATAAAGGAGCTGAATTCCAACATGGAGGAAACCGTTTGATTACCGGTCAATAATGAAAACCGTTAACAAATGCAAGGGAAACCACCATTAATAAAAATGGTCCCCAAGGTACCTAGCACATTCTAACAAGTGTGATTACAAGGACTTGAAGTCAAACACTTGAGGAATCCATTAAGTAGGAGACATTAAGGTATTCCCACTACCCAATAGCGAGGGAAATTTCCATTGATGACAACAATTCCCAAGGTACTGTCATAAAAATCTAAATCTCATCCCCAGAGCAAGATGTGTTGCAGTCGATAGGAAGAGATCTGTTGGAAGGAAGGCATTAAGGCATCCTTCATCATCCAACACGAGGTAAATCAAAGACTAATTGGATCTGGAATTGGTACTGAATTTCACAAAAAGGACCGCTGAAGACATGATGTAATGAACTGATACCAGGGAATGGTCGACACAAAAGGTCAAGACAACTGCAAAATGACCGACAAAGGTTTAATCCTTGAACAGTGAGCACGACACAAAAGTGACTTAGGTAGATTTTGACACAAAATAGGACCAACGAAACAAATCTGCAATATAGGAGACATTGACAGATTCCCCATATAATTGGAAAAGAGACCAACTGGAGGAGTGAAAAAACTCTGAATCAGGATAAGGTCAAAAGACTAGAACCCAAGTGTTGATAGACTCAAAACTGGTGCTTTGTTCAAGGAAACAAGACTTGCTGCCAGGATATAGAAAACATGGAAATAAACCTTCCCTTTCCCTTTCTTTCTTGTAAAGGTTTAACGAGTCCAAGAAAGCAAAATCGGGACCATCTTCATTTTTTGACAAGCTCGAAGAAAAGAAAGAAGAATGCTTGATAAAGCACTAATTCATGGAATTTACGAGCCCGAACTAGTACATGCTCGACGGTGTTTTCATAGTTTAGAGAGTCTAAAAACTCCAAAGAAGACTCCAGGGGGGGTCCTTTTTCGTATAATTTAGTCTCCTGAGGCCGAAAAAGTATAAAACAAACCAAAGAAGAAATCTCTTAACTTTCGAAGAAGAAAAGGCGCACCTTTTTCGTAATTAGTCAGGAAGGTCCGAAAAAGGTTAAATTACCACCTACCCAACGCTCCTTCAAAAGCAGCATATAGCCTGAGTTTTACGAGTGTGAAGGAAGGAAATATCACTCGGAAAGATCCATTTGATTATGAGAAATGGAGCTTACAACAATAAACTCGATGCTTTGTTCTTTAGGGTTTAACGAGCATGACAAAGACATAAAGTACACTTGGAATCTTTTTCATGTTTTGGTCCAGAGCACGAAAAAGAGAAACTAAGCTCATACCGGGGGTTCCTTTTCAGTAAGTTTAGTCCCTCAGGTCCGAAAAAGTGATAAACCTATGCCTGAGAATACTCTTCTCAATTCAAAAAGAAAAGAGAGGGATCCTTTCTCGTATTATTCCACATGGTCCGAGAAAGAGATAACCTACCACCAATGTGGATGCCCATTCACATATTCTTAACGAGCCTGAACGGACAAGTTTACTCGGCAGTCAAGTCTATTTTAAAGAGTCAGACTTGGGCCTAAAAAAACTCATAATCTTTCCCGTGAAGTTTTAACGAGTCCAGAAAAGTCAACTCGCGGCCTCCTTACTGTTTTTAACGAGCTCGAAGGAGAGCAGAAAGAATGCTCTAAATGCGAGGAGACGAGTGTCATAGGTAGGTGAAACTAGTTCCAAGCGCAAGGAACAGACCTATGCATAATGCAAGGAAAGTGAGCAAGATAAGGACACTCAGGGAACGTCTCCTCAAGGTAAAGGGTGTCAAGTTGCAAAGGCAAAATGATACAAGGCTGAGCGATGATGAGAACGAAGATGAGGGATTATACAACGAGCTAAAAGCGTGGAAGCCGGCATCAGGCTCATAAGCGTGAGCAGGGCACATGCAAATGCAATTATGACTTGAACAACAAGGTGAGGCCAGTAAACAGTTGTGAACCCAACTACAAATCCTGTCTCCAAGAAATAACACCATCAGAATCATATTCAGAAGAAACGATCCGATGCGGGTCACTTTGGTAGAAACACATGTGACTTTGCTATCTTCTATAAAAGGTAAAGTCAAGGCAGAATCAACCGAAGAAGATTCTATAGAACCAAGGCTCAAGGGTTTATAATCAGTAAGATAAACCTCAGAAGGAGAGCAAAAATCAACAAGGGAGAGAGATTCTGTAGGAACAAACTCAATATCCAAGGAGTCGAAAAATTCATAAGAAAAATCAAACTCATCAGGATGACTGACTTGCGGTTCAAAGGAAAAGTCAAAAGACTCAACAAGACCAACATAAGAAGAAAGGTCAGGCTTACTAGGCAAATCGGGGTTAGACTTAGTCACAACTGAACCAACATCCAAAAGAAGGTCAGACTGTATCAAAGACTCTAGGAAGACTTCATCCAAAGGAAGGAGATCATCTGAGATAGGACACATGTCTAAACTTTCAAATGGATCGACCGAGTGGAGAGCAGGATCCATGGTCTGTATAGGATGACTCACCTGTTCAACTACTGGGACCAATTCCCGAAAAGGTAAGCATGAAAACAGAGGCTGCTTCTCAGTAGCAATTGAACATAAAGGAAAAGAGGCCACATAATTCACCTGTGGCGGGTTAGTGTCTATAGAAACACTGGGAACCAATAAAGGAAAGACTTGGTCTCTAGTTGGGTCAGGAGAAGGATCAAGAAAATCCAACTGATCGATAGTGACAATTTCTTCGCCATGATTAAATTAAATTACACGAAAAAATGTTGACACCACAGCTTGCATGGCATAGACATAATCACGTCCAAGGAGCATATTAAAGTCCAAGGGGTCTTCTATCACCATGAAGTCAACTAAGACGGTCTTCCCACCCAAAGTAACAGGTGTTTGAGCAAGAATTCCCAAGGCTACACAAGTTCTTCTATCAAACACCAGTAACTGACTAGCAGTCCACACAAGGATGGGAGATCCCATGCCTCCCCAAGCACGAGCAGACAAAATACTAACTGAGGCTCCTTCATCAACAATACAATGAGCAATCGTATAGGGTTCAACTTTGAACTTTATCTGGAAAGGTGCAGTGGAAGGAAGGCGCGGCTCAACTAGGCTATCCCAATCAAAGGAAACAATCCGAGAGCTTGGTGGGGGTTGATCTGTAGCAATTCCAGTACCCCCCTGTTCAGTAAGTTCTGAATTGGCAGTGAAGAAAATGTGACTAGTAGACACTTCACTCTCCAAAGGAAGAGTGGGATTGATCAATAATGGAATTGATTCAACCGCTTCGTGAAAGTCACTCTCCGAAGGGAGAGTGGGATTGACCAAAGATGACATTGGTTCAATCACATAAGGATCACTCTCTGAAAGAAGAGTGGGATCGACCAAATCTTAGATTGGTTCGACCACTTGATCAACCAAAAGTTGAGTAGGTTGTTGGGAAACTATAGGTTGTTCAGAAGAAAGAAATCCTTGAGTCTTGGACCACACTCTTTGCACCTCTGGGATAGTAGGGCACAGATGAGTAAGATGATCTCCCTCACATAGCACACAAGGGAACTTAAGATGACGCTTCGAACGACCAGTTTTCTCAACGGTGTCATCATGACTAGCAGTGGGTGACTTTTTGCTCTCAGCATGACCTGCAGAGGATGAGAGTTTGCCCCCAGCATGAACAACAGAGGCCGGATGACTGGGTCCAACCTCACTAAGAGAGGCTGGTTGTTGAGAGACTCCAAAATGTTCAAAAATAGGATGACCATGAATCCAAACTCTTTGCACCTCCGCAATAGAAGGGAATTTATAAGTAAGGTGATCTCCCTCACAAAGCTTACAAGGAAACTTGGGCTTGTGTTTTGAACGGGTAGTCTTTTCAACAGTGTCAACATGACTTGCAGTGGCTGACAGATTGTCTTCATCATGAACTACAGAGGCTGAGAGACTTCCCCCAGCATGACTTGCAGAGGTCGAGAGACTGGGTCCAACATAACTTGCAGAGGTTGGATGGGCACCATCAACATGAACAACAGAGGCTGAATGGTTAGGATCAACATGCTTTACAGCAGTTGAGTATGTGCCCCCCGCATGAACAACAGAGGCTGGGAGAACAGATCCAACATGAACAACAGAGGTTGGATGGGGAGGTTCAACTTGAACACCAGAGGTTGAACGGGTGCACTCAGCGTGAACACCAGAGGCTGAGTGACCGGATCCGACTTGACCTGAAAAGGTTGGAAGGATCCCACCAGCGTGAACACCAGAGGCTGGATGGATAGCTCCAACATGAACAACAAAGGTTGGATAGGAAGGTTCAACTTGAACACCAGAGGTTGAATGGGTGCACTCAGCTTGAACAACAGAGGCTGAGTGATTGGATCTGACATGACCTGGAAAGGTTGGAAGGATCCCACCAGCATGAACACCAGAGGCTGGATTGTGAAGATCAACTTGACTTGCAGAGGTTGAGTGCTTAGATACAACATGGCTTGCAGAGGTTGGATAAGTGCCCCCAGCATGAAAGCCAGAGGCTGGGTGGGGAGGTTCAGCTTGACTTGTAGAGGTTGAACGGGTGCCCCCTTGCTTATGTGATTTCTTCATATTCCTCCTTCTTTTACTCCTTTTAGACTGCCAGTTACTAGTATCAGTACTTTCACCGCATGAGGTAGAAGGAGGAGGATAAATAACTACAGGTGAAGGGGAGACAGTGTTTTGATGCCCTTGATATAAGGAGCTTACTTGAGAAGCATCAGGAGCATTCAGGATAGTTGGAGTGGAAAACAACCATACCGGTAGCCCTAGGGTGAATCCCGAAAGATTCAAGGTGGCCATCAAGGGAACACCAACATTCCCGGTGAGAGGAAGAGAACAAGGAGCTCCCATCATGGGGATCTCTTGGTTGGTGTTCGAAGGGGTGCTAGCCATAGTTTTGAAACAAGAGACAAAGTCTGAGGTTGAAAAAAAACAAAAATTACAAAGCATACACCTAAAGGCACACTAAGTACAGACAAACCACACAGCACTCACTAAAAATTCCTAAAGCCCAAACATACAAACAGGTATAAGATATAATTTCCAGAAGAAAGCTGATAGACAGTTACTTGGCGTCCCTGTAGATGTTCTTAGGCACAAGCGGAGGAATCACCCACATCCCTCCCACACTTTCTACCGGGGTTACCTTCCAAGCCCGTCCAAGGTCAACCAGAAATAACCTTCCGGTGTACCTGTGTATGAACCCTAGATGTCAAAGAGACTAAAGGCTACCTTAACTATATTGACAGTCTGGGGGGATAGTCGTCAGCCGAAATCGTACGCATGGGAAGGGTAGCTGAGCCCGAAACTCTGTCTAGGACAGAATCCCCAGATGCATAAAAGTCCTGAGTTACATTTCGACAAGGATTTAGAGGGTTATCTCCTCTGTCCAAGCCTCCACGTGGCCTAGTGCTTAACTCCCATTTGAGAGGAGCTTCCCAGATACAATCAAAGTAGAAAAGGATTTACCTAGTGAATGGCCAACTACGTCTGAAATTTGAACACTTGTGGAGAGTTGAAACTCCCTAATCCACAAGTCTAGCCTGAGCTAGTTGGTGTATGACCCTATAAAATAAAACTTACTAGGAAATTTTAAATTATATCATTTATTTTAAGGGCTGTTTTTAGTCAGAGGGTAAATGGCATGAAACTTATGTGGTGTTTTGACTCAAAATAGAAACAAAATGACTAAGCAAAGAGATATGAAATGCAAAAAGAAAAAAACTATTCTCTTTATATTTTCAAATAGAACCTTGAAAGCCAAAAAAGATCAAATCTTTTTTATATTTTTAATTTTCAAAAACAACGATATGCTATGCACTCTAGACTAAAAACCTAATCTACATGCATATAAAGCAAACATATGTTTTTGTCTTTTTCTTTTATAAATGCAAAAGAAAAATCAGCCTATCCACTAATGCAAGCAAGTACTGTAAGCAAAGCAAATAGACAACTACTTTATACCCCACAAACAAACTCTAGGTCTCCCTAAAGTTGAATATAAACCTCTCTTAAAAGGAAGGCTCACAAAGGTAAATAAGCCAACAAATTTGGAATGAAGAAACTAAGCAAAAAGACTGACATAAACAAAGGTCAAGAAGTCCCAAGCATCAATCTAAACCTACAAACAAAGGCTGCTCAGTACCTTGTCCAACAAGGTCAAACCAAAGAAGGAGGTAGGGGGGAAAGCAGCAAAAACAAGTAGAGGTTCTTTTTAATTTTCTTTTATAAAGGAAAAAGAAAAACTACCTACAAAGCAAAGTATGCAGATAACAAGAACAAAGCAAAAGGAACTTTGCCATACAACCACCAAACAAACTCTGGAATGAACTAAAGTCAGCATAAACCCTACTTGGAAGAAAGGCTTGCATAAAAGACAAGTCCACTATTTTGGCACGGTGAAGTTAACCAACAAAATAAGAAGGAAACCAGCACCAACAAGATTCTGAAATCAACCAACGATCACTACCAGAGGTTGACCAAAAACATAGGCCAAAAATCAAACCAAGCAAAGGAGATGGGGGAAAGAGCAAAGAACAAACCCTAATGCTATAAAAGGCTTACCACATAGATAAAGAACAAACAAAAGAAGATGTCACTAACTCCCTAGAGTCATGCACCTGCAGAGGACCCTAAAAGACCTACCCAACAGCCCACAAACAGAAGAAAAACCACAAAAAATGAGAAAAACACTGTTTTAGGGGCACACGGGTATGGGTGGAAAAACTCCCAAAAAAGGTCAAAAGCTACCTTAGGAAGGCAGGGGAAGTGTGCTATCGGAATTATAAAGTGTTCCTAAGTTTCAAGAAGGACCTAAAACAATGCAAAAGGCTGAAAGAAATCAAGAGAAACCCCAAACAGACAAGGCTCTCCCCATCGGAGTCGCCAGTTCTGTTGTAAAGGAAAGTATCCTATGGCTAGGGTTTAAGAAGCCATCAACGTACTGGGGTTGAAAGAGAGACGCACAATGTTCAGCAAGCATATATAAGCAAGATCAGAGATCAGAATGGTCCACACCTGATTAACTGAAGGCTGGTCCAAGCTTTCTCTTCAATCCTCTTCTTGCTCCTCTTGCTCCAAGAGACCTGCAAAACAAGTTATACCTTCCTCAAACCATTATGAGCACATATAAAGAAATGATAATCAAATAAATCTGAAATAATAATCTGAATAACATCATCATATGATCATAAACAGAGATTCAATCACACATTGAACAATGATTTGGGAAGAAGAAGGACATCACATCTTTATTAATCCTGAAAACAAGTACAAGTATACCTTCTCTTCAGGTTTGGCACCTCAAGAAACCTTAATTTGGTTCTACTGCTTCTCTTCTCCAAAGAACTCAGCCTCCAAGCTCTGCAACACAAGGGGAAGACCTCCAGGGCAAAGGTGTGGGCAAAGAGAGTCCTGATTCCTCCAGCATAACAATGCAGAAATTCCAAGTCCCCTCTCATGGACCTCCCTACCTCTATTTATATGGGTGAAATAAGGTAGTTTTGAAGGTTGGAGAAGTTACGGCAGTTAAGGAAATTAGGTTAAATGACTTAACTAATCTCCAATTGACTCGTGTTTTAATGTTTAAATGCTAAGAGGCACATTCGTGGGTTTGCCTTAAGGAAAATCGTGAATGGACAAAAAAATGCATTTTTAGGGTATTTTTGGGAATTTTCAGACATTGGTGTCTTCTGAAAAGTTTTAGCTAACTGAAATACCTTTCTAATGGCATATAAATGAGTTTAAACGGAGTTAGAGAACTCAAGATATGGGTCCTCCACGATAGGTGTTTTTTCAGTGACTTTCAATGACTTTCATGAAGTGCCGTCATGCGACGGAAACATGGGAAAGTGGTCACAGGCAAAGATGTGTCATTTTGAGCTATAACAGAGCTATAGTACCTTGTTTCTGCTCTCCTTTTCCATGGATATTCTTAAACATCTCCAAGCCTTTATATTGTTGAGATCATGCCCATAATGTTGTTGTTTATAAACTGAGTATAGGTGTGCATCTTGTAACATGTATAGGTTTTGTGATGTTGAGTTTGACTTCACGTATTCCTTATTAATTTCCCAAATGTGTCTTTTCTTGCCCAAAATTGACCTATTGTAAATAATAGTTAGGAAAACAATAGAAATAAAGCTAGCTAGAAACCACAAATTGTATCCTCCACACTTTTTTACTTTATTTAGACCATTTGCATTATTGATGGGGTGGGCTCATTCACTAGTCATTATAATGACAAAGTTGTTGTTTCACTCCAAAAGAATGTTACAAGAAGACATAGACTTCATACAAGCAACTCAGATAGTCCAATTCCAATGCATACCCATATATTCATATATTCCTTATACACATGATATCATATTCATAGTACAATTTTTTATTCCATTTCCACAATAAAAAAAAAAGAATATCACAACACTGAAGGGAGGTTGAAGAATGTTGTGAAACTCACATTGAATGTGTGAGGAAAATAATTGCTTTGATTGCCTCATATCAGTAGCTCCCTTCATACTCGAAGGAAATCCATACCGATTGCTTTGATTGCCTCATATCAGTATCTCCCTTCAAAAAGAGACAGGATGAAGGAAATTCCAATAAAGGTTGTCATGATATTTTCAGATTGTTCACTGGGAAGGTGCATGATATTCAAAAACTACCCAACCAAGTTTACAACTATGCCTGAAGTTGTCAATATCTCACATAGCTCAATTCCTTTCATGCCTCACAGTTAACCAAATGAATTTCAATCTGAAAATGAGTTGTGGCATTATTTGAAAAAGTGTAGAGAACACATATCTATATATATACATATACCTAGCATGAAAGTTGTAGGTAGAGACTCCCATTCTAGTCTTCTATGTAGGGTTGTATTTGAAGTCAAAAGCTTGGTTTTTTTCTCACCAATATGTGTTGGAAACTACCATCACCAAGATGTTTGAGATTTCAAATGAAATAATGAATTGTAGGCCCCCTTCTAGGGTTTACACAATGTTTTTGAAGGAAATATGGTACAAATTTCAGATGGATAGATTAAAGAACCACGTACTCTATGAAATATATAACCCTAAATATTTTGCAAAAATCTACCAGTAGAGTACAAAAGAGGAAAAATAAAGCCAATCTCTCAACAAGATGGAATAGCTCATAGAAGCAATAGAGCTATTATGGAAATGGCTTGTTGTATGTAGCATTCTCTTTAGGGTGAGTTTATGTTATGGGGGAAGTAGTCTTCAATACCTATGATCGAGCTACTGAATCCTTCTTTTTACAAGGCCGCTTCTACAGTGATAATATAGTGGCTTAGGCAATGAAGGCTTAGTATTTAATGAAGATTTGTTTTAGTAAAACATAAATTTAAATGATTTGTTTAAATTTAGTTATTTAGGATGGTTGGAGGTGAGTGACTAGTGCGGATAACCCTATTCAGAATGTGGAGTCTTGGGGCTTCTAAGAGGTCTAGAAATTATGAATGGATGGGAGTAAATATGCTATGCAAACATGCAGAAATTTACCTATGAATGCAAGATTAGATGGCTAGACACACGTGTAGAAAACCTTTGCTTCACATAGCCTACAAAGAAAATCACACAGAAATTGATGAATCTCCCCTTTTTCATGCCCATAGGCTTACATTCATACCCACAAAACTGAGCTGCCAGAGCTGATTGTCATCCTCTGCTACTGTTGACAATCTGCTTGTGTGTTTTTTTATTTCTAATTTATTGCTGACTATTTATTATTTCAGCAAAAACCAGTGATTGAGATGATCAAACTGAACTTTTTTGAGTTTTCTTTCTATTTGTTTACTCTTTTGAAGTTGTTTTTATTCCTTTCAGACGTTCCAATAGTTTAGGTTTGCCGAATTTTGGGTTTAGGGTCCTCTTGTTATGTATGAAAAGTTTACTTTGTTGACATTGTTTTACCGTCTTAGTGTTTAGTAACTTTTCAGTGCCATGTACTATTGATTATCATCTTTATGCAGAGTATTATCCAGGTTTTCTGGCACCATGTACAATAGCTTATGATCATCTTTACTGTGGTTATTATCCAGAATGAGGGCTGCATTGCGGTATCAAGAATGATGGCTGCACTAAATATATATGTAATTATCAATTTGTTGAATCTGAACAGTTACATTTGAATGGTAATCTGTATTTGTAAAATTGACCCTTTTTAAAAGCAAAATGATAAATTTTAGATGCATCTTTTTGGTATGGTTTTGACACATAATTCATGTATAATTTTGAATCACTCCTTGTTTTATTTGAGAACATGGTTGCAAATAAAATTTAAGACAATATAGAAATGTAAATGCTATGATCAAAACTCATTTTCAAGGGATACAAATAATAAAACAAGGTAAATGTTACAAGCATTTAATGTCAATGAGTGTGTTCTTATTGTGTAAGCATAAAATATTTATGGTTCAATTATATGTAGATGATGAACTTTGTTGTTGGGTTAATTCTTTAAGCTTCCATATGAAGATAGACCTCCATATACTATGAGGGATAAGGAAAAAAGTGTTTTGGCATCTTCATGCTCATGTTTCATTGAATGAAAAGGTTGCGTGGTGCACTTTTATATATGAAGCTCGACGAGTGTGAAACTAATGCCAAGTTAGTGGAATTGTTTTAGAATCTTCATGACATAAATAATGGGGATAAGATCGCCTTTGACACATTTGTGAAGCCAAAATTGTTGTATTTTATCACCATCACTATTCATGCAACATAATTTTCTTGTTTTTCATCACCCTATTTTCAAGTTTTGAGTATGTGCATGAGTTATTTTTACAGCACACCAAAAAGACTAACATACCAATATGTGCATGAGTTATTTTTTCAGTGCACCAAAAACACCAACATACCAAGATAATCAATGCATCAAAATGTATCATTAAGTAATGTGTCCATATTATAAATAGTTGTAATTTTTCAAAACTAATTTATTATCTTTTTGAAACTCATATATAGGAATGTAAGATGAGTTTATGGTTGGCATGTATGAGCATGCTGAAATAGTTTAGAGTTAGGGTTTGAATATCTTCTTTAGTTCACATAATATAAGGATATTGCATGAACCTATCTTATGACTATGACAAGGTTTCCATTGTAAAAATTTTGTGAATATTTCATGGATGAATCTTTTTTGCACCCAAACAAAAGGAACTAATAGAACACACTTTTCATACAATAAAACACACTTTTCAAAAGGAACTAATGATTTAAATGTCATGGAAACCCTTTAGACATGATAAATACAAAGAAAGGGAAATGATATTTTCAAATAAGGAAATGCAGTTCATTATAATTTATATCTAGCATGGTGGAAGAATAGGCTCATCAATACTATGAGTTGATCATCTATAATCAAGAACTATTGATAAGAAAAATAGACTATTGGTTTTAATGATCGTAAAATATTAAGGTTACATGGTAATCGATTTTTCTATTGGATATATCAGCACTTTGAGCTTTAATGAAACTTATAATCAAGAACTATTGAAAATATAAATACACTATTGGTTTTATTTCTCGTAAAATAAGGTTATGGTAATGGATTTTTCTATTGAATATATTAGCACTTTGAGCACACAAAACTTAAGTAATTTTGAGGAAGGTCAAAGAGGGAGGTTGCTAAAATTGATATCATTGTATGTAACCATTCTATTTGTAGAAAAAAAATATTAATGAAAATGAAACCAGATGCAATGGAGGTATAATCATTAATTTTCTTTCATTTTGTTCTCAATCCAACTTATTTTCATTACACGTAAATGCCCTCCATTTCTACATTATAGAAGGTTGTCTTCACATAAAGTTGAAAAGAATGTTTCAATATATTATACTCCTTTGCTTTAAGTGTTTCCCTATACATGTGAAAAATAAGAATGAGAAATATCTTCTCTTAGTTTCAAGAGTTATATATAAATTCTCTACTAACGAGGCCAACCACGTGAAGGTGGAAGCTCATTTGGCCCCTCCCACCCACTCACCCTAGAATCAAAGAACAAAAATTCATCAACCTTGATGTATTTTTTATTCATACGAAATGTGCCAGTGGCATATTATCAAGAATGGAATTATGATCTTCTATCGACAATTTCTATTGTCGATGCTTGGAATTTTTCCTACTCTTCACTGCCTTCAACTGCAACCGGGCTGCTATGACCAAATTACAGTATTGAGCACATATAACATATGGATTGTAGTCTTGAAAATAATATGGTCTTTACATTTCCTTACTTCTGCAAAGAGATGTCCCATTATAACCATTGAACCCACACCATACGTATAATTTGACGGGTCTTTAAATTCTTGCATCAACGTGCTTTTTGACCTAATGCATCTCAATAAATAATAATGCACTTTTTCTGGATTATCTACCGGTGCAATGAAAACAAATACATCGCCTTCTCTAACCAAATCAGAAACATGACCATAATCTTTGTCAATCATAAGCGCTTCATTATCGTGCTCTACATCACTGATATTTACAAATGGGGGAAATGGTGTCAATTCTTGGTGTCTCCATGGTTTCACAAATTTGTTAGTCTGGTTTTGACACTCATCCAAGGACTCTACATCATCAATACATGCAAGACAAAAGAAAGAGTACTTTCATTTCTTGATTGTGTGTATATTTGCCATTTTCTTACTCCTAATGGAGTGTAAGCCCCTTGTTTTCGGGATTGAAGTACAATTATGTGGCATTTATCTGTCAACATCACCCATTGCAATATTCCAGAAAAATCTTCTCACATTACCCGTCCTTTCATTGAATTCATGGCTCAAATTTTGTTTGCAACAATTAACAACATTGCTTGAATTTTCAAGGCGAGAAGCAGAGTGATTCATTTGATATCTCTTGAGTGCACGTTTCATGCAGGTCCCAACACCATCGTGTTCTCCTTTTCCATGTCCCGTTTCAAAAAAGCTCCATGTGTGGTGAACATCCTTGTTTATATGAAGGCGAGACAACCATAAGAATGAGTGCGTTGATTTAAATTGACCAACACAACCATCTGACCACACCCAATGTTCTTTAAAAGTGATCTTTCATCTTGATAATTCTTTATAAAGCATACCAAAACAATGTTGGACAAAACATGTATCATGTGTACGATCATCACTGATGTAGAATTGATACCCCTTAATCACTTCACGATTATTTTCATTGCTATCAAAGCCATCAACATCAAGCTCTGCATGTCTATACATAATATGAACAAGTATAGATACCTGATCTGAATGATAATACTCACTATGTATCTCCTTTTACGGAGTGAAAGTGTAATTTTCAGCAAAATCGACAACGGATAATATTGCTCCTTTTCCAAATACATCTCGTGATTGCTTGAACTGTAGAGTCCTGCCATCGTATTGAGTGAGAGTGCTTGATATATTTATATATTTGATCCCCGAACAAATTCATAAAATCTGTCAAAGAGATATCACTTTCAACTAAATTAATCTTTCTTGATGTTGATGCTGAATCTGCAACAGGAGTATAATCAACATATTCATATCTCTTCCATTTCACAATGTGATTTGATATTTGAGGATCGTTTTCATCAATGTGGTAGTTAGCATTAAAAAGGGCCAAATGAGATAATTCCTCACATTTTTTAGCCCCGGCGCATTGTTTCTTATAGAATACTTGATCATTATCTCATGCACATAGTATTTTAGATACAAATCCATGAACACTCATAGGAGGGGGGTTATTTGGCCAACATCGCATGCCACAATCTAGAAATGTCTCATAATATAATTCGAATTCAACATGGTATCGACAATAACATGTGTCACGAACAATGATGGGCTTGACATATCATGGTTTAAGCTTCACAAATGTGCTAAGGGAAATCTTAGCATCAACATTACTCTCCATAAAAGTTTTGAACATTTCCACTTGAGTGATCTCTGTCACTGGGTTTGGAATGAGTTTCATAGTTTCCTTTCGATATACGACGTCACACAACATCCTTTTCATTTGGTAAGCCACACGAGTTTAAATGCCAGAACTATTTCACCCTATCTCTCACATTATCTGGAAGTCTATATTGATAAGGTTGCCTACAGATAACACCCCAACATGCAAATTCATCATCCTCATCTAATTGAACTCTAACGTTTTTATGCTTCCATAAACTTTTTCTTGATGTTTTTAACATTATTGCAGTAGTAGACAACAAACGACTGTTTACAGTGTTTTTTGCCACAACCCCCTGTTAGAATATATTTACGAGCAACCATGTAATTATGAGATCATTTTTTGAAAGTGATGCAAGGACCGATGTCAAATTTTGTGATACAATCTCATTTGATTTAGCCTCTTTGACATTTTTAATGCCCAATAATGTCATTGCTTTTCTTAGACATTTTCGCTTTAACAACATATTTAACAATTGAGCTTGTTCTATGATAGAAATAACTTCAAAATATTCTTTGACTATCCTTTTTACTCTATAGCGAGCTGTATGATTAGGCATCAGAGGTCCCATTTTTTCAATTTTACTTGAATCCATATTCTCCAAAAACGTATCATTAATGACGATATTGTTGCAGCTTCTAATTAATCTCTCTGAATTGGCAAGAGTGGTAGGATGTTGTATGTTGGATGTCGACCCTGCATAAAAATAAATATATGAATTTAGCTAATTGTGAGTTCGTTCAAATCAAATATATATAAGTTTATATATATTATATTTAAGTAAAAATTATAAACATTTATCAAAATTTATTTACTCACCAATCACGAGCTCAATATCGACACTACCCATAGTTTGTTCCACATTTGTTATTTCCTCGTCACCTCCATGCTCTTCATTTATTTCATCAACCTCTTCCTTGACAATCTGCATTCCTTCATCACCACCATGTGTGACGTTCACATTTTGCATTTCTTTGTCATCGCCAAGTGCCTCCACATTTCTTTCCATTGCTCTTTTTTCTCTTAACTTTCTCATATTTTCATGCTTTTTGTCCTTCCTTTCCTCTTCATCAGTTTTGGTGTGATCATGTTTTTTTCTGCAATTCCTTCGATTTACCATGTTCAAGGAATTAAAACCTAAAATCCAATGCATGAAAAGATATGAGAATTGGGAGTTACATACATACATTGAAAAAAGATAACAACAAACCTAACAAGAGTAATATGCTAAGCACTATTATATGAAAAATGTATAGGTACATGCCAAAACAAGGATTTGCACCAAAGAAAGTAAAATTACCTAGAAGTAGTCTCAAGAAAATGCCCTCCATATTTAAATCATAGGTTAAAGTAAATGCCCACAACATATGGTTAAGCTGTATGCTATTGATATTTCTATCTAAACATGATCTCAATTTGTATTAAGCATGTTTGATGAAAAACTTATGGATCTGCCAAAATAGGGTTTTAGGATAAATTTTTGAGAAAGTCCTGAAAATGACTAAGTGTTGGAAAAATGGCTCAAGTGGCCTTGGGAAAATGCCCACAATACCTAATGGGTTAATGATAAAAATAATTTGAAACTACCATGCTCTAGATTGTTAAGAAGGATAACTCTCCATAGTCTTAGTTTTCACAGAAGGTGTTTGATGACAAAATTAACAGCTTGCCAAAACAAGGGTTCAAGTTGCTTTTAAACCAAAGTAGCAAATTTGCCTAAGTGGCCTTAGGGAAATGCCTACCATAGTTTGTGGGTGGAAGAAAATTATCGCACCATATGGTCATTGTGTAGATGGGTGTTTTGTCTACCTGTCCACATTTTTAGATCGACTTGAAAGTTCTTGAGGAAGAAGTTATGGATTTGCCAAAATAAGGTTTCAGGATAAACTTTGGAGAAAGTCCTGAAAATGACTTAAGTGTTGGAAAACTAGCTTAGGTGGCCTTGAGAAAATGCTTTCCGTACCTAATGGGTGAATGATTAAAACAATATGAAACTACCATGCTCTAGCTTGTCAAGAAGGATAACTCTCCGTAGTCTTAGTTTTCATAGAATGTGTTTGATGACAAAATTAACAGCCTGCCAAAACATGGGTTCAAGTTGCTTTTACACCAAAGTAGCAAATATGCCTAAGTGGCCTCAAGGAAATGACTGCCATAGCTTGTGGGTTAAAGAAAATTACCGCACCATATGGTCATTGTGTATATGGGTGTTTTGTCTACCTGTCCACATCTTCAGATTGACTTGAAGGTTCATGAGGAATAAGATATGGATCTGCCAAAATAGGGTTTCAGGATAAACTTTGCAGAAAGTCATGAAAATGACTAAATGTTGGAAAAGTGGCTCAGTTGGCCTTGAGAAAATGTTTGCTGTCATTAATGGTTGAATGATAAAAAAAATCTGAAACTACCATGCTCTAGCTTGTCAAGAAGGATATCTCCCCACAGTCTTAGTTTTCATAGAGGGTGTTTGATGAAAAAAATAAGAGCCTGCCTAAACAGGGGTTAAAGAAAATACCTTGATAAAAATAAAAATTTGTGGCCTGAAGAACTCGGATAATGCGAAATCTCAGCAGATATGAAAAATTTGATATGTGAATTCCCAGCTGCAATATGGATATAATAACTCTCGGCTGAAAACCGCTCTGCCAACTTTCTGTTGAAAAACGCTATGCCAACTCTTGGCTGAAAAACGTTCTACAAACTCTTGACGGAAAAACGTTCTGCAAAATCTTAGCTGAAACACATTCTGCCAACTCTTGGCGAAAAAACGATCTGTGAACTCTAGGCTGAAACATGCTCTGCCAACTCTCGGCTGAAAAAATATTTTACAACTTCTCAATTGAGATAGATAAAAATTTTCTTCGACGAGAGATTATTTATACACCTCTAGGGCGACAAGTTTGGAATCCTGTCGAAATCATCAGAGTTTAATGGTGGGCCCATAAAAAGATTCTTGAAGAAAACTCTCGGCTGAGATATATTTTGTTTTTTCGTTCGAGAGTTTAAAATAACTTTCGGCCGAGAGATTTGCTTAAATCTGGGATAGTTTTCGAGCGAAAATACCTCTCGCTCGAGAAAATTTAAATCTCTCGGCCGAGAGGTTTTTAGTCAACATTTCCAACACCATTTCTGCAGTTTTTAGAAATGTCTGACTTTAGCAAGGTTGAAACACTGCAAAAAATGAGAATTACCTGTCGGAGTTTATACCAGTAGATTCATCATTCAATCTACTTTCTCATCATATATATATATATATTTTAAATTTGATTTAGGATTTCTATTTTTGACGATTTTTTTTCTAAACTTTATCATTACAAAAAATAGTGACTTAAAAATTAGAGACAATAAAAATTCAATATCGTCATGAAGACGCAGCCAATTTTTTTAAAAAAATCACAAGGTTGTTCCTTGCAGTGTCCTCTTCAAAAGGGTGCTTTTAGTTTTTTTTGATAAGAGTCACATTTGAAAGAAAATGAGACGACAAAACCATGTTTCAATAAGGCACCATTTTTGGTACATATATTATTTCGATAAATAATAAAAAATAACGTATAAGTCCGAAAATCCTAAAAATATAGTCCATGCACAATTGCAATGAGTGTAGATTATGATTATACATTTCATTTCCCTAAAATAAATAACTATCTCTAAGAAAAAAGGAGGGCACAAAGGTCACTCATTATTCATACTTAAAATTTTAAAGTATATGTCGTTGGTGCCCTCCAAATTTTCCCCACTATATGTTGATAATTAAAAAAAAATGAGTATGTAGGTAATTCAATTCTCTAAAACATTTGTGTTTACTTCAAGGTGAAATTCCTAAGGAAGATATCGATTTGAAGGGGTTGAAGTTGAAAAACATACAATTTTGCAATTTGTTTTGTCAAAAAACAAGCAAAAGTGTTTCTCAACTTCATGTTTTCACCCAGTAAATTAATTTAATGGTCAAAACATGTGCATTCCTCCTCTAAAATAAAAATTACATTTTGAAGTGAAAAGTAGGTAAGCATGGTCATAGATGCTCATTAAAAAGTAGAATAACACTTTAATATTAGAGAATTTAAAATCAAATACTCCACTGCTATGTAGACTTCAAATCAAATCAAATAGACTTACAATTTTTAAGTAAGTCTACCATGTATTATTTAGAAAGTTTTTAGTCTTAGAACATGTTGAAGATAATGTACATTTTCAATATGAATATACAAAATCAAATATACTTACATTTTTAAAATAATTTTACCATGTAATATTTATAAAGCATTGTAATGTATTAAAAGTGTTGAATTTTAATGTTTATTTTTTTAAAGCTAAAAATACAACTTTATATTATAAAAAATTGTGTCATACATAATTACAATTTTTAAGAAAGATTCCACCTTCAGCTAGCTATCTTAGCTAGAGTACTAAAACATCCCAAGAAAAATGAAGACCCAAATGTCTTGAAAACGAAGTACCCTCAAAAGTCCATCATATCAAAGATTTTGTTCAAAACTTTAAAAAAAAAATAGCTACATACAGAAAGTGTAGTCAAAATTCATATTTTACTCAATCTATTTGAATGAAAAAAAAATATATATATTACCAAGTGGCATAGATAACAACTTCATTTGCACATCACATAAATTACCATATAGTGTGAATGGTGAACATGTTGGAATTTAACATTTATTTATGTTTCTCTAACTTTTCAATTTAAATATACAAGAACATTTATCTATTCATTTGGTTAGGTTGGGTTCATTTCTCTATGTTCTTACAAATTAAGAGAACATCGTTTACAAATATTATTGTAAATATAAATTTGAAATATTTATGACTTCAAGTATGATAACTATCTATATTCAAACATCAAGAAACATTGTAATAAAACTTCTATGTTGGTTTTCGAGAAGTGTTTTTCTCAAGTTGGTTTGTTTATAGTGTTTTTCTTAAGTTGGTTTGTTTGTTGTGCACTTATTCTAAGATGAGATAATTGTTCTTCAATTCAATTTATGTATATATTCAACTTTTCTTCGACCTTTTATTGTACCTTTTGGAACAATTACTAGTTTTAATCTATATTATAGAAAAGTCCACTTTAAACTAATTTTAACTAAAAAAAAGTAGTTAAAACCTTTCTAAAAAGTTTCCACCATGTATATACAAAATACTACATATAAAAACACGAAAACAATAATTTCTTTCCTAATCTATCATTTAATATAAAATTATTAAATTAATATAATATTTTATCCTAATCTATCATTTAACATAAAATTATTAAATTAATATAATATTATTAAATTGTAGAAGTGTATATAAAATATTTGTCTTTTTTCCTTGGAAATTAAAGCTTTTTAATTCCTAAAAGGTTGAAGATCAAAGGCTAGTGAAAAAGAAAAAGACAAATATAACTTTTAATATAGATACTTTTAATATAAAATATTTGTTTTTTTCTTTTTTTCACTGGAAATTACAGCCTTTGATTTTGAGAAAAGCCCTAGGTGTAGGCTCTTATCATTAGCTTGTATGTATTAGGTAGTAGTCTCTTTCTTTTTGTAGTTTCAGCTTCGTGGTTAGTGGAATTTTGGTTAAAAGAAAGGTTTCTTAAGGACCTGTTAAAGTTGTAACTTTGATTCAATTTTTTGAATAACAAGTTATTTTTTTTCATTTGAAAATAAAGAAAAAGAAATACAATATCTATAATATTAACATTATTATTTTATATTAAGTATAAGTAAAATATTTAATATATATTTTTAAAAATTAAAAATTATATGTTTATTTATTTTTTAATTAAAATGAGTAATTTAGTATTATAAAAAACTAAAAAAAATCAACCAAGCATTTTAAGCCATCAAAGTCACCTGGGGATCACACTCGGCCTAGGACAGACCAACCCTTAACATGGTTGTTTTTTGGTCTCTCCTCCCAACTAGCTCATCCCTAAAGGGAATTGAACCTGTGTCACCCTATTGACGAGACCCACACCTTAACCAAATAAGCTAACTAAAATTGACCTAGATTTGTCCTAAGTTTTATTATGCTCTATTATAGCTTCCAAATACATTGTTTCTTATGAAAAACAAAACCTATATCTACTTAACTACTATATACTCTAAACTCTAATATAATGGCCGAGCAATAACACGAAAATATATAGCACAGAAAAATATTTTCAAATAAGAGTGTGTAGCTTCCTCGCATGTCTTCCCATGTCTTCCCATTAGAGCTTGCGGTGTCTACTATGGCGCGAGGGGATTGTAGAATAGAGTCCTTGTTCACAAATCTACTTGCAACTTGTCGAGTGACCCTGGAATTTTTCGTTGTCAACAACTCATGGTGACGGTCCAGAGTAGTCATCATGGTATCCACCTGATGACCATACACACAAATATGCTCTTCTACATCTCCTAGGCGAGTATCTAAATCGTAGGTATGAGAGGTAATCTATCGCATAACTTATAGAACTTTGACTAGCTGGGAATTCATCCATGACATGTTTCTTTTGATTTACCTTATATCAGCTTAGACATCCCTGATTCCCACCATATGCTCTACCAATTTCACCTCCCACTTCGTCTTCATGCTAGGAATAATGGCCATCCCCCACCAACGTCTTGTTGCTTGTAATTTTCCAAGGAAGATCCAAGTTTCTTTCTTGTATTTTGATTAAATTCAAATGCTAACTGCTAAACAATTGACTCTCAATAGCCCACGATTGCTTGGGAATAAAGTCACTTCCCCTGAGCTCCAGAGGGAAAGGCAGTGTCGGTCCGAAGATACGGAGTCACCATTAACGTGTTGCTCCCCTCCACAAATTCACCCAACTCATTCTGAATTCATCTACGGTCCTTAATCCCAAATGCATTGATAGGAAGAGATGACGATGACATTCTACCATATCACTGGTGTAGTTGATCCACGCCAAAGATTATCGAAGGGTCTTCCATGCCCGAAGGCACATGATTACTTGTGGGTTGTCCTGGGGTGTTGGAACAACGATTGATAACATGTAAATGTGTGGGATTCATATTTAATATTGTGACAAGTAACATTGGGTCGTGTAGGCTTATATCCATGCTTAATAAACATTAGGGGAGCCAACGAGTTATATGCTGGCCCCCATTTTAACAATTTTACCTTGTTTTGGCAAAGCTGCCTCGTTTTCTAAGGTTTTAGCCTTCACATTATTCTCACATTGAATATTCATTATATGAGCTTCAGAGATATGATGGAGAAGGCCTATAATGCACTTATCCAGTCTCTCAACAATTCTTTCCACTAGTTCCTCTCTCTTTTTGGTTTGAGAAGGCCTATAATGCACTTATGCAGCCTCTCAACAATTCTGTCCACTAGTTCCTCTTTTTCTGGTTTGTAAAATTCCCAAGAGGGTGTACCTAAGAATGACTACTGTTTGAATCACTAATGAAACAATGAAATCTAATCCGTGGTAGAGTGAAGGACATCTCACTTGGTTGTTAGTTTCTCTTCCTAGACCCCATTCATAAGTTAAGATTGTCTTTCTACCAAGATCAAGCACTTGCCTCCTCTGTTCATATATACTTATGTCTTATGAAATGCAACATTATTATAAATGTTAAAAAATAAAACCTTTAAATATTATGGCAAAATTTATTGTTTATCATCTTCTTTAATTTCATATATTTTATTTCATTTCATTATTAATAAAACAAGTCTTTTTATTGACAGTCATAAAAAAACATTTAATGTAGTCAATAGTTTTTTTCACACATCCTTTATTATGTTTTGTTTTGAGAAGCCTCTCTCACATGTTACCTTGCTCGTAGGACGAGTACGTATTTCCTATTATAACTTTGACATGTTTGGAAATTTTGTATCTAAAACTATACACAAAATTTCCTCCATTCATGAATGAGCCCTCACCATTAACACTAAGAGTATCAATAAATGCATGCATCTATTTTAAATAGACTTCGAAATCAAGTAAGGTTTTGTTTTCTTCCTTCTCACATATAGTATGTTGTAGCCATTGAATTCTCTTCTCTGCTACAAACATTCTGTAAATAATGAGAAGGGCTAAACAACCTTACAAAATTGAAAAAAGAAAGATAATAGAATCTTCCATTCAAACTATCTACAAGATTTTGAACACATTCTTTTGCAAATTGATTGCAACTCTCTAGTTAAAAATCAATGCAAGGTTTCCATGATTGTGTTTTTGTATCAACATAATCACCATATGCATGTGGAAGTACTACAAATAACAATTCATGCCTATGAACAAGTCCCTATTATCATGGATCTTTAGATAAACAAATTTAGGGACATTAAAAATTAGATAAGTAACATGTGCCATCTATAAATGTCACTTCCTAAAAACCACAATTTCAAAATGCAAATATTTGTGGTAACATCTATGGTTGCCCCTAAAGAAGTAATATGAACATATTCTTCATGGAATTTTGTATTTAACTTGTTTGGTTCACACATTACATTTACAAGCACATGTAAACAAATTTGAACTAAAGAGATCATTGTCTTGTCATGCTATGAGTCATTCCTCTCATTTTTCCACAAAGTCAATATGGGAGACATCAATACAACAAGCCTTTTAATTAATTATCCTCTTGAGAGCCATAAATCCATGGATCTGAAAAGTCTGAAGAGTTTCAAGTTGTATAAATTCATGTAGAGCAATTAGTTGACTCTCTCTTTTAGTAGGATTTTGCATCCAAGAATATACCGTATTTGTCAATCTTTCAACAAATAGTAATTTAAGTATTATTATAGAAGAATATGATGTAGCTAAAGCTTCCCAATGAGTAATACAATGAACACCTAGAAGATTATGTATATACTTTTTATAAAAAACAACAAAGCCATTTTCACTTTCAAGCATTGATGAAACACTATATCTAGAGATTGCTATCAATATTTTATTTGAAAGGTTCATTTTCTTCCTTTAAATAATTGAATCATATTTTATTATCGCTACTCCATCACAAACATTTATGACCTTTCAAAACTACAAAATTAGAGGCTTCAACCCTTTTGTGTCTAGAAATGCGGCATAAACAACAAGGTGCTTCTCTAAACTATTATATGCACTTTCATTTAGCATTAATTACAAATAGCACTATTTTGACATTCTTTTAGTTTGTAGATCTTCAAAATACTAAGTTATAAAAAAAATAATTATTCTGCAACCACGATTTGTATATGATGTCTAGTCTTCAATTTTAAGGCATGTTTGGTGTTTTTGAGGACATTGCAAAGAAGCACAGGGAATCATATTTTGAGAGGGGTAATCTTCTTGCATAAACCGAATAAAATAATTTTATTGTTGTGACAACGTTTTCCTTGTTTCTATCATAAAATTTGCATGCTTTCTGTTTTGTAATAATTTTTACTTTCTTTCATTTCCCTATATTAGTTTTGCTCGTGAAATTTTTTGAATGCTTGAATTGACATAGAGAACTAGTCAATCATGTTGCATAATAAAACAACCAATATCAATTTTCTATGGTCATATTGCCTTATATGTTTTATAGTATATACATCTCATAATTATATTTCCTTCATGTTTTAATTTTTTCAACATGTTTTGTTTCTCTCAACCACTTAATTTTCTTCACTCCTCATAAAACTCTCATTTCATTTTCAATTTTGTTTTCCTTTTAATACTAGGTTATCCCTTGAAATTCTTCGATGCATTCTTTATGATACCCAATATATCTAATTCCTTATTCAAATCAAATTTATGCTTCTTTTTTAGTCCCTGCCCTTGGGCCAGCAAGGACTCTATGGATCGGCTTGCTGCCGATTCTATTAATCGACACAAAAACCAATACAAATAACACAAGAATCAATAGAAGGTTTGATCATTTGGCCTAAGTTTTATTTGCAAAAATAACCAACACTTTTTCTCCACCAATCACTAGATTCGTCCTCTTATTTGGCCTCATATCGAGGTTGAGTGTACATAGTCCCTAAAATTCTTAGTGCAAAAATATGATTATTGAATAATTTTCAACAAACCAAGTAATGCTAGAAATAGATATAGCGTTACCTCTGACATTAAATGTTTACTATCCTCCACTTTGTATTACAATGATCTCACAATCTCACAAGCATGGTTGTTGCATGCTGGCCATGTGTGCACATGGTAGCTGCAACAAGCTACATCTACACCGCCACATCCTATTTACCCCTTTGGCCACTTACCTTGCTTTCAGATTTGATTCAAAAAGCAGCTGGTGAACAAGAGGGCATAAGAATTTTCAAATTTGATTCAAAACTACCCATGATCAAAGGCCGAAGGAAAGGTCACTTACCTTGCTTTTAGATTTGATTCAGAATGCAAATAGTGAACAAGAGGGCGTAAGAATTGGCTGGATGCATATGAGAGCTTCTCTGGATGGATGCATAGAAGAGCTCCTCTTACATGATGCCAAAAAACCATGATATGTATAGGAGTCTAAAGATCATGTAAGTACTTTTATGAAAAAATTGCATTAAGATTTAGAACCTAAACTAACTCAAGTTGTAAGTTTCCGGAAGCATATCAAACTTCCTCATGCAAGCAAGTTTTCAGATGTACAATAGGTCATGGAAACGACCTAAGGACATTACAACAATCAAATAACTATAGAAACATTGACAAAATTTAAACAGATAAAATTATAGAGACTTGAATGGTACCTTTCCAGGATCTTTCCAATATACGCCGGTGAAACCCTCCATGGTGACTGCTCCAAGAACGCCGAGCATGGCCCAGTGACCATGGATGATCTCGCGGTCTCTAAACCTCTGCAATCCGAAGACTTCGCTGCAGGGTTGGATGGAGGGCTTGATATCGAGGTCTCCAACGAAGTTTCCAAGAAGGTATCTAGGGAGATTTTGGTCAAGGTTCAGGTCCAGAGAATTGACATCGTACTGTAAATACTTCGAGGGCTTGCTGAGGCCGAGGAGATCGAACCCTTAATCGCCCACTAGTGACCCATCCAACCATTCGGGGGCCTTGGTGCCAGGAAGCCACATGGGCCTGCCTGTCCATGCCTTGGGCTTAGGCTTGGGCTTGGGCTTGGCCATGTGCTTGGCCTTCTTCTTCAGGTTGCCGAAGCTGAAGCAAACGTAGAGTCAAGAGACATTTTTCTTTGCCATTATAGATATCAGTCCTTTCTAGGCAAGAAGATTAATAGCAAGGAACTCCTATACTTTCAGTTAGGGTTTCTATTATTATATCTTGCATGTTTTACTAGCTTTTGTTGGCTATTTTGCTTGTTTCTTTTGTCATTGTGCATAGTCATCATACTCTACTAAGTCATATTGTCGTTTGGCCTATGGCCATGCCAATATGCTCATATGCCTCAAATTAGATAAGTCCTGTGCCCTCAGACATCAGTTCATAACAAAATGAACATGTATAGCACAATTTGAAGGCGCCACAATTTGAAGGCAAACAAGTAACAGCCATTTGAGTTACAGAGGCATATAGCATAAAATTGCACATCGCAGACATGATGTCGAATGAAAAAGGAATGTCTCGGATGAATCTGTCCTGTGTGTCCACCTGCTCCACAATAAGTGCAATGATTTTTGAACAAGGTAGCATTGCAGACCTCACAGCTACATGATGCAGGCGTGATCGACTGATGTTTTGATGTACTTTAATGATTTCGAGACATTCTTTCCTTTAACCCTAACGCAATAGATACTAAAGCTAGAAAGAGAAGACTTCCTTACTAGTAGGACATGAAAAGGTTATACGTTTTCTTATGGACAAGGTTTCAAAGAAAAGGTTATACATTTTCTTATGGACAAGGTTTCAATGCAAATAGACGCATGGGTCACCCTTTCAGGTGTGAAGGATCTTTATGCATGGAAAAACGTTGCAGAAGACTAGTTGACACATGAACGTCATGCAGTTTGCTTCTCCTGTCACCTCGACCTTCGATACTGCATTGGGGTTATTCTCAGTGAGGTCCTGCAGTTTGCTTCTTTTGTCACCTTGACCTTCGACACTGCATTGGTGTTAATCTTAGTAAGAATATTTGACAATTCATCTATATAATAATCTGGTTGATTACTATTTTTATATCATGTTTCTTGTTGCACAGAGTGGCCACACCTGTGCATTCATTCCCAACACTTAGAGGCAGTTGCTCCACTTCACCTACAATCAGTTTACAGAAATCCTACATTGTGCATGCCGCGTGTGTAGGGCAGATCTTTCTCCCTACCACAACTTTAGCTTATATGTAGAGGAGACCAACTAATTTTTTCCAATGATCCATTGACCAATCCAACACTTCTTTTCCAAATTTGTTGGAAGTTGTTCAAGGTTTACTTGACAACTTAATTTGGTATTTAAAAAGTTTAAACTTCATAAAACAATTAAATGTTTTAAATTACTATGTATAGAAGATTTTTTTTTTAATCAGAAATAAATGATAACTTTGTATTAAATATTTTAATATAACAATTATAGATACTCATAATGCTACATTTTAATTAAATAAATGAATGTTTTTCATCATAATATTTTAAACATTCATTTATAATGTGGCTACTTAGTTCCTATTTAAAATATTATTCCTTATCCCTTTGAAAGTTTTGATCGCTATTCATGCATATATTATTCATGTGACTATTTGTAACAAGTAAACATACCCTCCTATCCAAAAAAATAGCTGCAATATAGACGGACGAAAGCCCTGGAGAAGCAAACGTAAGACATTAATAAAAGGCTTCTTCTTATGAATCATTTCTTCAATGTACTCAACGGTTCACTAGAAATCGCAACCATGGAATGAATTAAATTTGCTGCATGAATATATTGTTCAAATGAAGAAGGAAACATGCAATATCTAAACTTTGAACAAAATCACCTCGTCTCTGGTGCTTACTTTCACACTCAGGTGTTCAATTTCGATGTGGATTTGCACCCTCCATTACAGTGGCACTTTACATTGGCATAGGGTACTTAGCCAACAACAAAACTCAACCCTTTTACATTAACTATGCTCTCTAATTATGACTGCGTGTGTCAGAATCTTTCTTGGACACCAATCGTTGCCATTCGCCATGCATTATGTCTCCCATAGATGCTTGTATGCTCAACTTGACATGTGTATATCTTGGTTGACTTAATTCTCCATCCTCAAACAATCTCTCCTGGCGGAGCTTAGAGCACACTCGCCAGGCTCAGCTGCAATAACTTAACATTTGGATGCTCTTTGACACTTGCAATTGGGAACATCATTAAGATTCGCCTTGTTGTCTTCTTGTGGTGCTTTGGGACTTGTAACAGTTCTCGGATAGAGCAGAGAGTTAGCATATGAAAGACGCATTTTTATTGTGCTATAGCTATCTAACCTGCATGGGGAGAAGGAATTTTATGGTTTACATACATGGGTGTATTCTTAACTCATTGACACATTGAGCATGCTATTGGGTCATGAGATTCTATGCGGATCGTGAGATTTTATGTGGGTGTTTTCCTTCATGTTGCACAGTTGGAAGCTATTTAACATGTGGTCTACCTTTTGGATGACATGTAGGGTCATGTGGTGGTTGATCTTTGTTATGATGCGGCTATGGGTTAACCTTAAACAATTGACTTTGGAACTGAAGGATCTTAAACAACTGGTTTTGGAACTAAAGGATCTTAAACAACTAGCTTTAGAACTAAACGTCTAATGGTATAGTCACAATTAAAATTACTATGCATACAATTACTATAGCATAGATGAAAAAACATAGCCTTAGATATATACAATCATCACATTCAACATCTACAATCTCAAAGCAACAAACACAACAATAGGCAAGGACTTGTTGCCTTGCAGCTCTTCTTGTATTATGTGATGAAACATGTGCTATATAAACCATCCAAATAACGTTTAATATACCTAATTTCTTATTCAAATCAAATTTATGCTCCTCTTTATTATGTGATGAAACAAGTGATATATAAACCATCCAAACAACCTTTTTTATCAAAGGTAGTTGATTTTTCTTTAAAACATATTTTTATATAATACTTTTAAAATGAATAGTTAAAAATAATTAGATATTGTATAAGAACTTGCTATTCTAGTTAAAACATGGAAATTTCAAAGTAGGGACAATAAATTCATCATATATTTGCATATAACTTGGGTATATTTGGACTTCCATAAATCTTGATAGGTTACCTTGATAGGTGGATGATTCCTTATAGGCTCCCAAATATATGTGGAAAATGATTGTGTTAAAAACAAAAATAAGAAGCTATATAGAATTTTGATTTTTTCTACATTATTTAAGTGTTTGAGTTTTACCTATGATGTTGGAAAGATAAAACCATTGGAAAATGTTGATCCCTCTTCCTTTACCTAAGAGGTTTTCTTTAGCATAGTCCAGATTATGAATCAATAGATCTTCCAAGACCAATCTCTCTAATTGTTCCCTCAACCTTGATCCTCACCCTAAGTTCCCTCTCTTTGGTATGGCTTTGATTCTAATAGTAGACAGTTTGAAATGCACCAAATCAAGATCTAGCAATCTAAGATTTCTAATCAAACATATAGTGAATAGGTAGTTTGAAACATTGAGCAAGTAATTTGAAATGCACCAATTGTTTCAAGTAGTTTGAAACACACATATGGCAAGCAATTTGAAATGCACATACAGCGGGGTGTTTAAAATTTGAAACGCACCAATCGAGATCCAGTGATTGATGAGTTCTCTGACCTAACAAATAGAATATAATGAACATGATAGATGTGAGTTGCGATATATGAATGAGGTTCCAACTTCTTTCTCCAATCCATAGTCCACTTATTGGATTCACTACGTTCCATGCATGTTGTTGGGTAGTGGGTCTACTTGAAGTTGTCATTATAAGTAGAATTTGATACGATGGTTGCCATGGAATCCATTGACAGTAGTGAATGAGGATCTTATTTATTACAAAGTAGTAACTATGAACAACATGGTTTCCACCTACCCCATTTTTCATAGTTTATGCCCCTTATAATCTTACCTTCCTCGATGACAACACCCCCCAACCCCCACACACAATAACACATTCACATTAGTTGTGGATGATAATGTTGATAGGTATCACCATCCCACTTTGATACAAAGTTAATAAAAAACATACTTAGCCAATCCGACATTCTCACATCTTTATTCATAAAGGGGAATTTCTAAAAAGGAAATCACTCCTCCAACCTATTAGTTGAGCTTGTAAAATAGTGATGCCCTAAGCCAACCCTCAACCCACAACAAGTCTTGCAGACCAAATATCAATATGAGAAAAGGGATGACGAATTTAGATTTATCTAAATCGCCCATGCTAATAAAAAAAATATATATACAAAACCAAGAATGCCTCAAGAGAAATTGAATCTACTTCCTTCTCCATTGTTAACAATCAAACAATGCATTGTTGGATGGCGGGGATTAAAAGGAGACACACCAATTGGAGGTATCCCCACTATTTAATCTTGCACTCTCCATGCCATTTCAAAAAAGGAACACCTTCTAATGTTAATAAGTGGATACAAGCAATTTCTCAGTTTGCTTGTCAATTTAAGGTTTTTGAAAATTAGCCTTTGGGGTGTAGACCAATTGGCGATAAGGTGCATTGTTAAGAAACTCCTTGTGACATTGCGGTTTCAAACCTTGAATACCCTGTGCACCTATGTAGGGGCATTTGGGGTGCAACTTGAGGTTATAGTGGCAGCAGGCCCAAATTGACCCCATGATGCGAGTACGAGCTCGACCCAGTTACCAATTCCTCTAGATATGTAAAAAAAAGAGTTCTAAAAATTAAATAAACATCACTAAAAACATGATAATTTTAAAATTTTCAATTTATGATGGCTAAATAAAGTAAAAAACAGTAAATACTCATTAAATTTAACCATTGGTTTCCTACATCTACATCTAGAAGATGGGCCATTCATTTCCAACATCTTTAAAAACAATTCAATAACATATTCATATAGAATTATAGTTAACAAAGGAGTCGTACAAATAATGATTTCTAAGAAATGGATAATTTATTTATTTATTTTTTGACCGGGAACACACCCTATTGCACAACAAGCATTGTTGATTGTACAAAAACACAGTCAACCCGGGTAGGCCCAATCTTAGTGTTAGGTAAAATAATGATCTACCCAAAATCACGTAGAACTGTCACTATAAAAAACACAAAGTTAAAAAGGCTATAAAAACCCCTATAAAGATGATACTTGGATCTCCATCTAAACACCTATAAAGCCCCACCGTTGAATCGTGCCCTCAAACCCAATAACCACTACCACAAACACAGTAATCCCAAGAGAGAAGGATTTCAAAGATCTTGGAATTTAGGTACAAAAGCACTTGGGCACCCAAATGGGCCATGATCACATGTATATAGACAAGAACATGGACCTAGCCACTAAGGATAATCAACGAAGTCTCCATTAGTGTTGGTCATGATGGGACATTTTGGTTGACTATCAATAACATATGGGATAGAGTCAAATTTGTAGTCAGAAACGTGCATTGCAAATTCAAGAGCTAATCACATTCCCCTTTTAATATGGGTAGGCACAGTTTTCAAAATTGAAACCTTCCCAACCTTTCCAAAGGGTTCTAGCCCTTCCCAGAAGAGTAAAGTTAAAATTGCCCTTCAAAAAAAATTTAAATTCTGAATTTTACCCTTCCAATTAAGAAGGGCATAATTTATATCAACATTTCAAAAGAGGGGAAACATTTGAAATTACCCATCCATATAAATTTTTCAAGATGTTAAAATTTCTATGCTATAAAATTCAACTCATCATTCAAAATATTGGAAATATAATAAATTATTATCACTCACTCACTACTTAGTTGTGCAAGATGATTAGTAATCATTGATGACTACGAGACACTAGCCATCAAGATGTGAATCTGACTCTTGAGTCACTTGGGGCTACAATCTAAAGAGTGACAATGTGTCAACAACTACGCCTATAACAAAAAATAACTATTAGTATACTACTAGGCCTGAAACAGGATCAAAACTTTGTGCCTACTACCTATGTGAACCTCACTACCAATGTCCACTCTTTTTTTGTCAAAATAAAATTCAAAAGGTTGGTTCAATGAGTCCTCCTCTATAAGGCTTCATTTCTTGCATGAATATCATGGACTCATGACAACTATAATCAACACTCGATGTCATGTAAATACAAATAATGACATGTAGCTAGGATCACAAACTATGCAAAGGTCGATTTATGCATTGCTATAGAGAAGTGTCATTGGGCACACGATATGGAGAAACAATGGTTATTAATAAAATTTAAAAAAAAATGTTGGCTCAACAATAGTCTTCAATTTGATGGGTGGCATGATCGTGATGTAATCTCCCTCTGCCCTTCCAAATATTGTGGTTTCTCACAACATTTGTCCTCAACGCCACCAAAATACATATAAAAATTACTTGTCTTTACATCATCTTCCCTTTAAATCCTCATCTCATAGTCATAACTAAGGATTATTATGCATGCACATCCTCACTTTATAATACAAATTGGGTAAAGGCATAGAGACAACCATAAAATATCAAATGTGTCAAGACGCAAAGAGTAAGAGACAAGTATAAGTAAGTCTTATATTAAATTTACCATACAAGTCTTTAATTAACACTATCAACTAACATTTGACACGTTGTATTGTTGTGATCTTCTTATCACTCCTCACCAATGTGATTGCAAGGCATTCTTTGAAGGCGAAATCCATAATTTTAGGTCTTCTTCCGCATTATCATGCCTTTTGGTAAGACAATAAAGTGTTAGTGATTGAGCAAAACATGAATAAAATTGAACTTTAAAACTTTAATCCATAATAACAGTGCATATAAATCTCATCAATAATCCAAAGACATAAATCAAACCATAGAACACATGATATACCCTGGGAAAACCCTCTACTGATTCAGTTCATAAAAAACCCAGCAAACGATCTTAGAGTATGATAGATTAGTAGCAGAGAATGATTACAACACATTAGCATATTGCTTTCACCGAGAGCACCAGAGAGTAGAGATCGAATGGAACATTGTATCTAACTTGCCAAGTGCATAACACTTTAGTAACAAGTCAAATTAGGTTTTACAACAAAAAATAGAATGGTTGCATGTAGCAACAACTTGTTAACACTTAGAACACTGATTCATCTTTAATCATGCACCCCATACTGATCTAGTGTCAAGCTGACACTCCATAATTATCTTCCACATGAAGATATGCACCTTCCATTAATTAACTAACTCTAACGAAGTAGTTAACTGAGTTGAACAAAATGTAACTGAACAAAACTGAATGTAACTGAACAGAACTAGTGCATCTCCACCAGTGCTTATTTCCAATAACCATTTGAATAAATTAAGGAGTTGAACCCTTAATTAACTGAACTTGTTTACCATAACTGCATTTCAAATTCTCTCTCTATCTCTATGCTTATATTAAATATCTCTGCATGGTCCATGTGTGTTTTCATTAATTAATCATATCATACTCATAAGATCGTTTTCGAACCTATGATCATATGTATTGCCCCAGGTCATATAGTCATATGCTAAAGTAAATCACTCTAGGGGTAGCTAAGCCCTAAATGAGACTTGTAGCACTTGTTGACCATGACTATCCATACATCACATAGTATATCTACTTTACATAGTAAAGTATACCACCTCACAACATGAGGATATTCATAGGACTACACAATCCTACTGTCCACCTCAATCATATGAGGACACAAGCCTACTGTCCACTTCAATCATATGAGGATAATCATAGGACTACACAAGCCTACTGTCTTGGTATTACTCACAAGACTTTACAACATCACCACCTCAATCATATGAGGATATTCGTAGGACTACACAAGCCTACTGTCCACCTCAATCATATTCAAGGATATTCGTAGGACTACACAAGCCTACTGTCTTGATATTACAAGACTGGAGAATGACTCTCGATGCTGTAATCTCAACATAAAGAGGGTAGTGGCCTACATCGGCATGGAAAATGGTTTTGACATAGAGGTATATGCACTAGATGTTTTCAGTAAATAACTTAATTACTACATGTGACTGTCGATTCGCTGAATCATGGACTGGTACAAAAAAAACAAATTTTAGAGCCCCGAGCCCTTAATTACTCACACTAAGAACTTTCTCAAATCCATTAATAAACTTCTTTTGGTATTTTGGCTGAATTTAAAATGCAGATTGTTGAGACTCAGACATGCAGTGAGTTGCAAGGATTCAATTGACTTAGCCTTGATTCCATTTCCCCTCCATCCCATACATGTATGCTTTCATGACAAGTGTTGAACAAAACATTTTAATGCCTTGACCCCAGTTATGCTAGCTTTGCTAACTTGCTTGGTATGTAGGAATTTTTTTTTAATGCTTTATGAGTTCTGTATTATTTTTTTTGTTAGGTGCCCATTCCTTATCATTCTTAGATCTCTCAAGCTTGGATTGCACTTGGATGTCTCAATATGGTTAGGACATAGTCTAAGTAGTTTTTTTGTATAATGAAGTGTGCTCCAACTTTAAAAAACTACAATAGAATATTTGTTATGTTATTGAACTGTAAAATTAATGATACACATATGAAAACTTAATATGTTCAAAATGAGTTTTGTTGAAAATATATCATTTTTTCATGTAAATATTAAGAGGTAGCTCAATTATTAAAAATTGTAAAAAAATAAAAAAAACAATATTTATTTTTTACCATTTTTTTAAAAGATTTAGATAATTCATACTTTTCAATTGAAGTACAATTACTTATATTACCCTTTATCTTAGACGAGATCCAAAAATAAACGCCCTTCCATTTGAAATTAAGACCCACCCTTCAAATTTGATCACTCGTAGGCAGGTCGACAAATATTAAACGTGAGCCATTCAAGTCCAATTCATATGGTTCTTTTTATTATTTAAGTTATCCAATTCTGACGGCCTATGTCAAAATTAGAGAAGATAAAATATATTTTTATCAAATTAAAAAAGTTGAATTACAAATAAAATATTTAATATTTTCTATTATTTTTTACTCCTATCATAAAGATTTATATTTATGAGAGGAAAATAAGAGAGTAGCAGAGATAGAGATGGAAAATTGAGATGAAACACTAATCCTGGTTGGAACTCATGTTTGAAACGTATTTGATTTCAAATTGAAAGTAAACATTATCCATCAACCAATTATAAATGCGAAAGTATACATTCACCGTATGGATAAATCAACCAACTATGTCATAAATATTTTTAATTAATGGGTTATATAAATAAGGAGAATGAAGATTTTATTTATTTATTCACCGTATGCATAAATCAATCAGCTATGTCATAAATATTTTATGTATAAATGAGGAGATTGAAGATTTTTTTTAAAATTTATATAGTTTTAGGTTTGCTAAGCTAAAAAGAGATTGGTGAAAAACCTTTTTAAAGATTGTCTAATGCTTTAGGAATTGTTTAATTGTTTAAGGCATATTTCATAATGGAATTCATGAGAGTTCATAACAATGTTGATTTTATGCTTTATGATAATTATAATTTAGGGTTAATGACCTCTTTGTAGTGTCGCAATTTTCTTTTAGGTTGAGAGTACGAAGTTGGTGGACATTTTAGATGATCCAAGCTTGAGAGGTCATTTCACACCACACTAAGTCAAAATAATGCATGCCCATTTTTACTTCACCAAATCATGTTTGCATGCATTTTGATTAAATAATATATATATATATATATATATATATATATTTTACCAACATTATTTGTTTTGCTTGCATAAGAAAAAAATTCTTTCATAATGAGTGAGTGTTCTTAGCATATAGACACATGCACACATTCTTAATATATTGAAATGTAATATTGAAAGAATTGCTAGATGTTTCCCAAAGGGGTTGGATCCACTGGTGAGAAACATGGAGTTTTTCATCGGTGACAAGACCCAAATCCCATGAGGGATTCTGACCCCTGAGATTTCCATGGAGGCACCTACATGTAGTCTTTGAACATATGGGGCTTGCATTGCACTCTAAATGCACACATAAGTGGATCAAACTCCAACCTCTTGTCATAATTAAGACGATACACTAACCATTGCGGATATGCCTAATTTTTTTAGGGGTGGAAGGTGTGGGAGGGGTGTATAGATGGCATCGATGGAATCATAGTCACTTGAAACAATCAAGTTGAGGCCTTAGTGATTTGGAAATGAATTTAAATGATTATGGATAAAGGTGGCAAGTGATTTTAACATTGAGAAATTGCTTGATTGTCATCAAGCATATGATTTACAATGCATTCCTCAAAGACTCTAAGAGGAGGTAACAAGAGAGCATATGTAATGGAAAATAAAGCCTGCATGGTGGCTCTAGGAAATTTTGTGGAAAATGGGGAGGGGGAGGTAAATATACACAACCTCCACTAAGTTTGGTACCCATTTCACTTTCCATTGCAATCATTAATTAAGTTATCCGACTGGATCAATCCCAAATACAAGCTAATGAACATGATTTAGACATTTATTGCACTCCATTTAATCATTTGGGAGGATGGAATTAAGAGCCAAGTGATGATGGGACTCAACCTAGGTCTTTAGAAAATCCATTCTTGGCTTTGGCTATAGATTGGGGGATTGATTAGTTGCTCCTCGATTTGTTTGTTAATCAGAGCACAGGAAACTTGTTCCAATTGTGGATCATTCTCATTTTAACTGTTGATTTTTGAAGAAGAAATATCAAGGTTGCATGGTATTATAGCGGTATTGGATCCAAGACTCAACTCCATCTTAGAAATCATTGGGTTTAATGTTTGGCAAACATTGTCATGGTGATATCATTGTGCATTAGGGGACACCAAGTTTGCATGGGGTCGTTTGATTTTCTTTCAACCAATTGGTAGTGGACTATAAGACATCACTCAAAATGAAAGGATCAGGGGATTATATATGAAACTCCATTAGGAGATGTGATTGCGTATATGGTGAAACACAAGAAACAATAGTTGATGCCCTAAGTAGAATGGAAGAGTAGTGGGAGTATTGGGAAAAATCTACAATAGAGATTTACAATCCACTAGGTGATAAATAATTACCATGAAATCCCAACTGGAAAATTTCAAGATCAAAATTGTCCTCTTGGAAGTAGGAGAAGAATGTAATAAAGAAAAAACATAGAGCAAGAATAGTTGATCAAGGACATCAAGAACATGGCAAAGCACATAGAATTAGATCAACTCTCGAGATTTGCGAAATTGAGACATCTGTCATTATCGACAACCTCAATCAATTCATTTGGAATGCACCAGGTTGCACTTATGGAAGGAGTCACAATCAAGAAAAAGGAACAGTGAGGAACAATGGGAAATCTCTCCATCTAATAATTGGTCGCAAGAAATAATAAAATTTCTCATAATGGGCATGGCAATAAAAATGTATAATTTCCTTAATGTTTCACAAGATTTCTTTATATTTAAACGAATATGTATTAAGGATTTATACAAGTCAGATAAATAATAGTGTCATGTAACCAACCACTCCAGTATCATTCTTGAGGCAATGAGGTACTCCAATTTCACAATTGATCCAATCTTCTAATACCAAAATTGGTTCTAACAATTGCTTGTAGATGCTAATAGTAGAAGCAAGCTAAACAACCTTGATTATGAATTGCAAAACCATTTATGAATGTATTTTTACCAAACATACAATCATGATAGTGCTAATTAAGCTCATACACACAATCAACTGTAAAATAAACAATACAAGATATAAATATATAAATATATCTATCTATCTATCTATCTATCTATCTATCTATCTATCTATCTATCTATATATATATATATATATAACATTTAAAACAAATTTAACACTTATCTTCATGGAATAGTCCTCCAATTGGCTACAAATGAAGGATGTTCCTCCCATCCTAATTAGAAACTCTGCCACAAAAAATATTTCTATAGGAAACCCATGAACTAAGGCCATCATTCCACAAGGGTGAATTTCCCATGGTTTCTAAACAGTCCAAAACCCAATACTCTCTAATTTATAAACCCCCTTTACAACTATCCCATTCAACTAGCAGTCTTCCCACATAGCTTGCACAACACTAGGATTGGCATCCCCTTCTCTATATCTAATCCCTCGGGCTATCCCAATTTACTTTGAGTTCTCTAGCATAGGTTGGATAGGGAATATCATTGTTGGGACTCCATGGATTCTTAGTTATAGGATAGGTTCCTCTTGTTAATGTTTTGAGCAATAATGAAGATTCTTGAACTTTAAAACTTTTATCAAAGATATACTGAGGACCTATAACAATTCACAATTCAATCACACATAATAATTCATCCACAACACAAGATGTACCCTGGGGAAAATCCTCATAATAAAGAGGATGAAAAACCCTAGCAATTATTCAGAGTATAATAGATAGATTGTAGAGAATGAATTTTACAACATAAGTAGATTTCCCCATAAGAGAGAATACCGAGAAATAGAGAAAAGAGATCCACTGTTACAACTGTTATGAACTTTCCATATGCCTAACATATTAATAACAAGTCATAATGACTTCCATGCAAACCCTAGGGATTGTTGCATGGTAATTAGTCACACATGCATTTCAAATTCAACTTCCCTTTTTTGAATAATCAATTCATGCATTGAATCACTAGTACATAATGAGAGATAAGTGACAAAAAAAATGACCAAAATCCACCTATAAATGACCACTTTTGATTTGGCAATTACTGGTGGCTAATTTTTGGTCTCTTATCACGCGACAAAAAATGTGGTCATATATAGTTTTGTCATTTATAGCTTGTCGGATAGTCATTAATTTGGTTGCATATTTGGTCATTAATCTAGTCATATGTTTGGTCATTAATATGGTCATATGTTTGGTCATTAATATGGTCATATGTTTGGTGATAAGAGATCGAAAATTAGCCACCAAAACTGTCATTTGGTCATTTATATGGTCATATGTTTGGTGATAAGAGACCGAAAATTAGCCACCAAAACTGTCATTTGGTCATTTACATGTGAATTTTGGTTATTTGTTTGGTCGCTTATCTCCTATTTGTTGGTCACGTATCTCTCATTTTTTGGTCACTAATTTAGTCATTTTATATGAAAATATTCATTGATATCTGTAGATAGGGTATGGAGGAATCAAACCACCAATCTCCTGTTTGTAAGGAAGGTTCTCTTCCATTGAGCTAGTACCCTTGAAGTCTCTAAAATACTTGCAGAAGTACCAAGCTTATTCATGTACTTTAGACATCTTATATAGATTATAAAATGTAGTGAGGATTAGCAATAAAATCTTCTATAGTTTGATCATGCACTCCATAAATCCAAGTTCTACAAAAAAATATTGTCCTTCTGTATATTCATTCAAAAAAACATGCATTAACACATTCAAAGTCCAAACATAGATCCAGTTATTTTTTCCATTGATTCAACATATTACTCAACTAATTTACCAATTCTCTCACCCATATCAACAACTAGATTATGTGCCTTTGCACCTAGGGCATATGGGACAACAAACCCATAACCTTTTATAATACATGAGACCTTACTTTTAAAGTTTGTCATGCATCTGGACGTTAAAATAAACAGAAATGATGCTGGAAGAATGGGTGGATTTTCACCTTATTTTATTCATGGAAGAGGGGGATATAGAGGAAGAGAAGACCATTATCCATTAAGAAATCAATCCTATCATGATCTTGTTGTTAGGACAATGAACTTGCAGAAGATCTCCCTGTTGATTATTAATTCAACATATGGTGATATAGGTTGGTATATTTCTGGTGAAACATAAGTATTAACCCCAAGCAAAGATTCAGATTACATCAATACTGAGATATAAAATAAAAGAGCCTTATGTTTTCTTAACAAATCATGTATATAAAAACTAAATGGGAATTATCACCGCAGATTGGGTAGTACCCTAACCGCTTTTATTTTCTATAACCAATTGAAATGGTTTAGTCTTAGAATGGGGGTGGGATTCAACCTGTCCTTTGGATGGTATTCTTTCAACTTTCGGTTTTGAACTAGCATAAATCCATATTAACCCAGGATCCATTAAGCACCAAGAGAGATTGGAAGCCTTGAGGTGTGCTCAATAAATCTTGGATTAAGATGGATCTATGCTAGTATTTTTTTTATTTTACTGGGCTGAAATTAATATGTGTGTGTATGTATATGCATGTATGTTACATAAAGACATGCAGTAACAGTGATATTTCCCACCTAGACCATAAAGCACCTAGAATCAATCGACACAATTATAATTGAATATGTTCAATTGGAGTCCCAAATGGTTTGAGCTAGGATCCAGATCCCTCCACTTGGAATTTTTCCAATCTTCAAGACTTGATTGTACTCAAAGCATTATGTTTGTGTACTTTGCACTTTTGCTTCATATGCTGAACTATTTGGTCATCAAATTGTCTTGCATTTTGAGACTAGAGAAGAAGCTAATAAGATGATAAAGGATACGCCTAAGCAATAGGCCGAGGATAACAAAATATTTGATTAGTTCTTTATGGCTCTGATATTCTATAGTTGTAGATGATGATACCTAGATATCAAATTTTGTAATTAGTTTCTATTATGCTCTTTTTTCAGTTTTTGCAGTTATGAGTTCTTTCTTGCTGCTCAATTTGTGATATCAGCCACTTTAGCCAGCCAACAAGTGGCATAGTTTTTTTCAATTTTTTTTCCATCATAAACAATAAGAAAGTGCGAATACATTTCTCATCAAAATGACGTGCCACAGAAATTCCTCTATAAACTAGGCCCCAAAGGACATGCCATAAGATGTAAAATAAAGGCATCAAATGTTATGTAACTAAATGACTACTAAGGCTGAAACTGATCTAAAATAGATGCAACAAATGTGCTTTTGAATGTAATGGATGACTATGGAAAACTTTTTAGTTCTTATATACATACCTCTAATTTGTGATATTAAAATCCCCATAAAATGTCATTATCAACATTTACTTGAACTATTAGTTGACAACATTAATCAACAACTCTGGATTGAAATTGAGAAGTTGAATTATTTGCTTTAAAATTGTTCCTAGGAGATAGTTCAAAATGTTGGCTATTTGCATACATAAAAATAGCAAGAAAAGGAGAAAGCCTGGAAATTTCCCAATAGCAAGGTCACAAATTAAATAATTTATGTACATGTTAATATCAATACATGTGATTTGAGTTTAATCATAATTCATGTATGTTTTATTACCCATGCATTCCCTCAACGTAGTTGAAAATTAGTCATAATAGAGAAGAGCTATTTTATTTTGAACTGTACTAATTCCTTGTATATTTTTCTTCCTATTCATCTCTTAGCGTTCATCTTTAGGTTTTTAGTTTAGCTTAGCACTTTACATCTTGCTTCTTGTGTTACATAGAAGGCGTTTTTGTGCTCCCGCATTGTAACGACACTATTGTAGTCAATAGTCCAATTGATCTACTTTTGCAGTCATTTGTTGTACGTTATTAAAATTATCTTATATATCATATCACATGGTTTTACTTTTTTATGTGGCACAATGGTTTCAGTGGAGGTCCTATTCACTTCCTTTTAGTCATAAAAAAGAAGCTCAAAGAGTCAAATAACATTACTACATTTGTCTTCCTAAAGCCTAATAATGAATCAACTTCATGATACAAGGCTTTATCCCTATATCATAATTACAACATCCTTCTATGGCCAACAATTTTGGTGGAATCAACTGCTTCCAAATTCCAAGATAACATAATGACCATTGGATTCCAGTGGTGTGGTATAGAGTTACTTTCCTTTGTTATATTTACACTAAACAACACCCACACAACACTGCTTTGTTCCTATAAAAAAGATTAACCTAGGTCAATTACTCTACACACAGAAGAGTCTGTCATAGATATTGGAAATAATTTGTTCTACAACCTTGTAGACAACTCATTAAATTTGACTATCTGTTTATTTTACTAAGTTTGAATAGTGGTGATAATGATTAAAATTTTATTTAATATTCATAAATCATGCTTTCCGGTACTTTCTTAATGGCAGTGAAACTCATCAAATTTTTATGAAAGCACCTATATTACTTAACTAGGTCCTACTAGTAATTCTTCATCTTTCATCTGTATAATCTCCCAAACATTCTCGACAAGAGTCCAAAATATTTTGTGTATCGAGTCACAAGTGAAATAAGGATGTAAATGGCATATTAATGGGTTATCTTGTGAAAATCACATGGGATATCATTAAGGATGTTTCATTTTAAGATAAAACAACAAACCTTAGATGCAAAGAAATAGGTGGTAGGATGAACTCTGTATCAAGCTTCTCCCTAAAGGAAATCAAGGAAAATAATTCCAGATGGAGGCTTGATACTTCGTTCAGTATCAATGCAATTATTGATGGATGCATTACAACATAGTTTAGGGAGAAATGATAAGATGCTTGTATTAATATTTGGAAAATGACCAAAACATAGGTCAATGGGGCTAGGAAGTACAATCCATGATATCAATATTTAGGGATTCCCCAAGCAACGAGGAAGGCATAAAATAAAACAATTCATGATCAAACAAGAAAACATAAACTACATATTACTTTAAAGAAGAAGAAAGATGAGAGAGTGCAATAGATCAACTATAAGTCCATAAGACAATATGTGGAGCTAGAGGGTAGGGTGGAAGAAGTATCCTCTATGAATCAAGAACTGAGAAGGATCCATTGTATTTCTAATGATGTGCTCTGGGGAGTGCCCATGGCTTAGAGGAACAAACCATTTTTGTGAAAGTTCATACTAGAAAACCTAATTACAATGCTACAGAGAATAAAGCTGGATACAAGTAAAAAAACCATTCCTCAAAACAAACTCCTATAAGACCTATGAATGATAGAGTTGGACTGCCTTTGTTTTGTAAGGATCAATTCAATATGGTTTCTAAATGTGTATAGATTTATGTTCTTGTTGCATATGCTTGGAGATATATGCTAAACAATACCCTTGGAATTTAATGCATAGTTTTGAAATAAGAGCTTGGTGTGAATTTCGTAATATAGGAATTTTACAAAATACATGATTCTACTTCTCAATAGCTTGAAAACCTACTGAAATTAGTAGGCTTAATCAAAATCATTACAACTTTCAGCTACAATATAACCCTTAAGCCAATAAAACACATATCATTCATATCAGCTAACCATACACGCAACTCTTTTATAATAACATGTTACTTGTGGTTACCCTAAAACCCAAGTTAAGCCAGATACACACCACATGACAATCTAATATATCTACTCTAAGCATTGATACACGAACCTTACATCATATAATATTATCGATTCATATTAGAAATTGCAGCATTAAAAATTGATTTCTAGAATCACAAGTAAATTCCTACTGCTAGCTATATTTGAGGGAGATATATTGCTATTTTCTAATAAAAACAAAAGATCTTGATTCTAGATACATGATAAAAAATGGAGAAGAAAGTTTGGTTTGAAAGTTTCCATAACATTGAAAAGTTCTAATATTTTATAGGAAAATATACCATACAAAAGTTCTTGAGAGATATACAGCTTGATGAATAATTGGCTAAGCTCAAGAGGATGGAAATAAGGACAATCTTCTTTATCATAAAAATCCTCCTCTAAGTCTCAACATCTTTTAATATTGTGATACCTTGCATATTTTGATTGTTTAAAGATGATAGATTGTGTGCATGGAAAATATAAGAGAAACTAAAAAATGTTTGGAGTGTAAAGATCACATCCAAGGATGGAATGATTCAATAGGTAATTTTGCAATAAAATAATATCAGGAGTAAAATTTGGCAGGTCTAAGAGAGTTTTCAGATCCCTTGACCTACTACTATCCCTATTTTACACATTTCCAGTGCTCACTTCATCATTTCAATACTGAATTATTCTTATAAGGCACTAAGTCTCAACATCTTTTAACATTGTGATTGATTTCATACTTTGATTGTATAAATATGATAGATTGTGTGCATGGAAAATGTAAGAGCAACTAAAAAATGTTTGGAGTGTAAAGATCACATCCAAGGATGGAATGCTTCAATAGGTAATTTTACAATAAAATAATATTAGGATTAAAATTTGAGAGGTCTAGAAGAGTTTTCAGATCTCTTGACCTACTACCATCTCTATTTTGCGCATTTCCAGTGCTCACTTCATGATTTCAATACTGAATTATTATTATAAGGCTTCAGACATGGGGTATTTAATGCAACCAAAATTTAAGAAATCATGCTTATAGTTTAAAGCACTATAGAACTTCTATTGGCATAGGTAAAATTTATCCAATTTTGTTTGGATGGAAACCCTCTTTCTACCTTTGATCCAACTCCGAAGAATGCCTTTGATATATATAAATACCATAATGGTCAACATGAAACTGTCCCATATCTATATTTTATAGTAACTTGGTTCCTATGAAATGCAAGTTCAAGAAATCCTCCATATCTTTTTATCACACACATAATCATATTTGTAGTTTGGTTTCTTCTCACTTATCAAGGTTTGATTTTAATCATACAACTAACCCTTTGAAGACATTTCCTCCTTGTTGTGGTATGAACACTAGTACTACTATGGTTGCATCCCATCCCATAGAACCTCAGATTTTTTTAATTCCAATTATATTGATCAAAACTCGCTATGGATTTACCTGTACAACCTAAGTACAAACCAGAAATGTCTTCTAGAAAAGGGAGGAGGATTATGATAGAGATTTTCCAAATCTCCCAAACATTTGAAGTTCCAAAAATAAAATAGTTTTTCTGCTCCAAAACTTGCAAGCAAAAATGGTTATATATTGTCCTAGCAAAAGGAGATACCAACAAAACAACAATTAATTAGTGTTAAAAAAAAATTATATAGGTTCAGTCACCGATTTCAACTATCTTGCCATTGTAGTTTCTACCTGTGATTCTTCTATCATCCTATGATGCTCAGGTTGCAGAGACTGAAAAATATGGCTACCAATGTGAACACAAAGATCCCAAATAGTAGAAGGGGCTCCATTGAGCTCAATGAATTTCATTCTAAGAATGACAAGTTAAGAATATGGTTATTCAATAATAGGTGAATATTCTTAACAGTCAGTATTAGAGGAAATTTGGGGTCTAAAATGGGCCTTATAAGAAAACACGCCAACAATAAATTTTGTGAGTTGTAATTCAAGAACCAATAAAATTTCAATAAAATGAGTCAAACATAATGGTTGAATTGACATATTTGTCATAAAAGAAAACTACTTTTTTTGTTCGTATTTTCGACATATCTCCCTTTGTTTTTACTCAAATTCCAAGCAGGAGAGCTCGTTGGATGCAAAATTTAATTCCGCATCCAATGAGTACCCATACTTCATACTTTTGACGGACCCCTCTACCCCAAAAATAATAAATACATGAAAAAACATGATGATGATGTCATCATCACATTTTTTCAGGAATTTCTTGTTTTTGGGGTAGCGGGGTCTAACAAAAGTATGCAGTGTGGGTACTCGTTGAATGCAGAATTAAATTCCACATCCAACAGGCTCTCTTGCTCTAAATTTGAGTAAACACGCAAGGAGATATGTCGAAAATACGAACAAAAAAGTAGTTTTTTTCATTCTTCCTCCAAAATTAATAACTATTATTTTATTATTTTAACTATTATTTTATCATTTTCCTTAGGAGGCCCGTTTTAGACCTCAAATTTCCTCTCATTGAATAAGAACTGACCTTTAATATTTCTTCTTCCATATTTGAAATTAGTTTCTATTGTTCATACACCTTCATACCGAGTTCTTTCAATCTAGCCTCATAAGCCTTAGCTACATTTGTCTTCTCAAAAATTTTGACCTTTAATAGAAGACATTGTCAACATGTCTGTCTTAGGAGGAAAAAACAAAACTGAACATTATATAACAATAGTTCTAGAACAATATTTTTAAATCTTTTGACTTTCTTAAGAACATAAAATTAAGATAGGAAATCCATGTATTCAACTCTATTCCCATAGAGACAAGAATAATCTATAGCATTATACTTCCAATTTGAGTACCAATATACCTTCAGTTGAGTTAGCTCATGCTCAATCTACCTATTTTTGTTGAGTAACAATGACTCTAATTTGGCCATCATCCTCTAGTAGCTACCTCCCAATCTTCAACCTCAATAGAATTATAACCCATGGCATGTGCATAAAACTGAAATAAAAGGACACTCAACTTCAAATATCTTGATAGAAAAAGGATAAGATCTACATATTTTATTAAAATTAATAACAATTGGTTTTCTCACCCATAACATTTTATAGATTCATTATGGATAGATCCCTCCTCTTGTGCCTTGCAAAAATATTCAACATTACTAGATTTACGATTTAGCTGTTGCATGCAACTTTTAGATCCTCCAATTATGTTGACTGAACTTACCATATAATCATATTTTAAATCTCTTTAGATATTTCTGAATTGTTGGAACATGCATCACTAATCTCAAATTCTTGCTCATATTCACTAACTCTTGAATTAGCCTGCACAACTGAACTATTTTACTTACAAATAACACATCACACTCCTAGCCAAGGGAATATTATCCCCAAAAATATAACCACCATCTGAATTTTGAGGCTTAAGTGGTTCACTTCTTGTTCCCATTGGAGGATTTTGGTCCATCTCATTTTCATCAAGATTCCCCCATTTAAATTTAGGAACTTGAATGAAGGGTGAACTTGAAACTGACTGATTTCAAACCTCTATTTCATGGTCAACAATAGAGGAGCCTTCCATACAACTATTTGAAACATGGTTTCTTAAATCTTCCATATCTATTAGTTCCACTTTCTCCAAAGAATCAACTGTTGGCTTGCCAGAATATCCAATTTTACTAAACTGAATCAAATGCTCAATTGATTGTTTGGCAATTTTCTCTTCTGGGACATGGATATTCTACTCATGTACATTATGTTCTAAGTGCTTATTTCCATGCATAAGATTTGTATCATAGGCATTTCCCTCCATGAACAATATTTATTGCATTATCTAGAATTATAGATATGTTGGAGGAACTTTTCCCTACTAGACAAGGTATCAAAGTGTGGGAACCATTCCTAACATCAGACTGTGATTTTCATGAAGTGTTAGAATGGACTCTGCTAGCTCCAACACTCTTAGGTATAACAAGTTTTGTGTTTGATTTGTGCTTTTTTTAACTTCCAGCCATCCAGAGCCAAAATCATCTACATCTCTGCCATTTTTCATTAGGTGCTAATGACCTAATGAATCTCGAGGTTATTAATGGGTAGAAAATTAGAGCACAACACAATTGATACTCAACATAGTAAAATAAATGTTTTATGTTTTATCATTTATCTTTGATTATGTGGTTGCTAATGGTCCATTACTTTTTCACATTAAGGGTTGAAAAATTGAAACACTAAAAAACCAAGGCTTAAAATAATAGATATGTTTATGTATTCACTATTTGATTTCTAATTTCCCATTTATTGTAATTAAGTGCATTCATGGACATTATTATATTGTCTTTTGGGGTTGGAATTAAACAAGGCTTCTATAAAATACAAGATTTCTCTTAAACATATAGAAGGACGAGATGGGAGAAACTTGCAACTGCATTTCAAAACAAGATTATCACTCCCACTTTTCATAGGTGGGAAGGTCGAAGGAGAACATGGTTCGACTATTTATGTTGTTCTCTTACATGGAAACACAGTGCATGTTGTTACATCAGGGCATGTGACATCTACAAAATTAGGTATTATAGTATCAGATTGTTGCTTCCAAAGATATATTTTTCTGAAGCAGCTAGATAGCGAAAAATGTGAATGTTTTTTGCATGGAATAATTAGTAACATGATATAATTTTTATGGTTTTCAATGTATAATAAACATTATCCACCAACTTTATAAGATTAGGTTTGGATATTAGATAAAATTGGTAAAGATTAAGCATTTCACAAGAAAGTTAATAAAGCTGGGGTTTATACAATTCAAGTTTTCTAAGGCTTGTGGTTATAGATCAACAGAAATTACGAAATGTAAGCACCATGGTTTATCATGTTGTGGTGAGGGCCATTTGAACCTGACCTTAGTTCGGCCGAAATTCTCTTATTTTGATAGTAGATCCTTGGAAGTTTTATGTCAAACAAGATGTGGGGAAATACAGTAGATCATGAAAAAACTTGTGTCCTCAGTGGAGAACTCTATGTTTACTACAATGTTGACGCACATATGTTGGTGGTATCTTCAATATCGTTTATGAACTTGCGGGCCTTATTGCGAATGGGTAAAATATTCCTACTGAATCTCTTTTTGATAGTCAGAAGGTACCTTTTTAAAACAATGAACATGTTAATTGTGTTGTGGACATGAACTACAATTAAATTAAATGTGTGCATGGATTTATATTGTCTTCAAACCCTGATGCCACAGGGTTTTGTTGATTCACTGGTAAAGAAGGCATATGATAACTATATGTATGTTATTGAATATGATGGAAAGCCATTAGTTTGTCCTAGGTAAAACAAGAAGGGAAATAGTTCGCATCCAAAATTTTAATGCCCACCTTGCAATATTCTACTTCTCATAGCCAGCAAGCTCCCTTAACTTCTTAAATTGTTGTGTTGCATCTTGAACAAGCTTCAGGAAATCCTATTTCCTAGGTTAACTATAGGTGGTAAGTCACAATATTGATTATGATATTCTTTTTATTTGATTTTGAGAATCAATATCTAGAATGGAATCTATTAAAAAATCTATTCTTTTTATTCTAGTTTGAGAATCAATATCTATAATGGACACTATTCAGAAATCTAAAGCATTGCTGACTTGAGTTTCATTGTTGTATAGCTTTCTAATTGGCCTTGAAATCTTGCAGGTAGCTCTACAACTCTAGTTTATTGCGAGGGATAAATTAACAGAATTGCGGGATAACCTCATCAATTGACGACTAACTATCAATTATCTTATGGCCTTGTTTCCATATTTGGGCATGCGTATCCTACAACCCTCTCTTCCTTTGTTTCCCTTATTAAAAACATTTCAAAAACATATTAAAAATAGAGTTAAACAACAAAATGAAACAATATACCACATACAAATGAAAAAAAATGCTAAACAACAACAACCCCGATCTGTTACTTGGACAATTAACAATATATTCTTGTGAATCCCAGTTCGAACCCCACCAAGGATTTCCATTTCCATGGACCAAAAACTTGGTTCTAGTCGACAAAACCTCACATAGAAAACATATAAATAAAGGAATACATTAAAACTTTGAGATCAAACTTACTGAAAGGGAGGAGATCTAAACATGCTCCTGCAATGGAGTACATGATTTTTCAAAGAGTAATATCGAGGCATGTGTCCCATTTGGAATATAGCTCCAATTCTGGAGGCACTCCCTTCTCCGTTGATATTTTTATTGTTGGTATCCCCCTCCTCCTCTCGCTATCTTTGTTTGTGCTGCTAAATACACATCTTCCTCCAATACCAGATACCTTCCCACAAAATAGAATGTATGTAGGCCTTTCAAGCTCCAGATCATACTGACATGTTTCTTTGAGGTTTTAGTCAGTGCCCTAGAAACTGTAGGGGTCAAAATTCAGGGTGGGGTTTCTATGATTTAAACTTTGTATGAGATCGATCATTAAAAAATTCTTGTATGGATAGGACCATAAGCCAAATGAAGCCTAGGAATGTTACTCCAAAATGATAGAAGGATATGACTCTTTCCTTATCATGATGGAAGGCCCATTATTTTAAACATGCTAGCTACTGGTGGAGATATCCAACTATGATTTGAAGTAGTGCTATATCCTTTATAAACAAATCCAAATAGCTTAGGCACATGTACAAGAATTATAAATGGGATCCATTAGCTTCGTCGATATAGCACCATAACCATTAGGGTCAGTTTACCTTATTGATCCAGTATCAAAGGCAGGAACATCTACATAGGATCTAGACACATAGCTAGTAATACACTAGTTGGTTTTATGATCCTCCATTGGAACGCCAATATTTCTTAGATAGTGTTCGAAAATACTTTCCTTCTTGCGGTTCCCCACTCGATCCATTTGACTCTTGGTTTTATGGATAATTCACAAGGAGAAAACTGGTTTTATTAAAGAAATCACTAATTCTATAACTGTGGTGTGGTTACTTGAATGGGCTTGGGGTCGCTCACGAAGTCCTTTAAAAAAATTAATTCAACAAAAAATCTGACAAAATCAAATAGAATATGTTGTCATATTAGCTTCGCACAATTATACTCCATAGTGAGATTTGGGAAGTTCTATAAATACTCCATAGTGAGATTTGGGAAGCTCTATAAATTTATGTCATGATTATTATACATGTATAATTATTTATAATATATATGGAACGTTAATATACAATGAGAAAAAGAAAAAAATTATTGATGTGGAATGAAGTTTTGATATCTAAATATGTTATTATAATGTGATCACCAACATAATTATTAGTTTGAAAGTAGATCTTATATATATGATTGTAATAATATCTTCTAAAGTATGAATTTGATACATGATTTTACCATTGGGAATTAACTCTACTTTCACTCTGTAAAATTATTTTCAATCGATGTGTTTCAAAATATGTTTAAAGGTGAAGTGTACTTCACTCCTCTGAAGTGAAGTTGAAATGCACTTGACTCATTTTAAGGAAATGCCAATTTGCGATAGACTTAATTTTTGAAATCCTGCGTGGAAATCCAAATTTTATAACCTCAACTTTAATTACAACTATTTGGACAAGGACATGAAAAATCATTTAATGTGGAACAAGTATCTAAGGAAATTAATTTACAAGCATGGAAATTATATTTATTAATTAAAGATGCATAATATGCGATGAGAGATAAAATTTCATGGTGGGATGGGAGAGGAGGTCACATTTCCATGGTGAGAAAAGAGAACAAATTTCCATGTTTAGGAAATGGGATAAATGTGAGTGGTGGAGAAATGAGAGAGAGAGGGGGATAATTAATTAAATAGGGGGGAGCACCATGGACAAGTTTTAATAAAATAATTGAAAGGAAATTTTTAACATCATAATTATAATAAATTAAAATTCAACTACTAATTTTAAGGTGGAGGAGTATCTCTTGAATAAACACATAGATCCCACCAATGTGGATCTAACTTGGAACACAAGGCTGCAAGCCTTGGTTTGTTCTTTCTATCAGGGCACTTACCAGCCCAGTGGCCTTTCTTGCCATAGATAAAGCATGTGTCTTTATCCTTCTTTTCAGTTCTTCATTTGACATAGCGTTTCGACTGAGATCTTCGAAACTTAGAAGGATATCTTTTTTCAAACTTTTGATAACCATGCTTCTTTTTATACTTGTAGGGCTTGTTAGGATGATATCAAGGGCTACTGGTAGAGAATCCCTTTTTCTATTTCTTGCATTTGCAGGATTCATGCAAATGACCTCGATTGTGTGCTCCACACCCCCAATCAGGCATTCGTGCAACATCTTTACAGAAGGATGTAGAATACATACCTTGGTGCCTCTTAAAATCTCTACTGACTCGGCGTTCAAGACAATGTTCTTGCCAAGTCTCAAGAATATAAGCATGCAGTTGTTCTAAAGACATACCTCTGAGATCAATATGCTTATCTTTCAAGAATTGTTGACCCGCATCTGGGACATGACCTGAAAAGCTTCTTAGGTGATGTTTTAAGTATGCTGGTTCACCAGACTTACCAGAAGAAACTAGCAGGTTTTGCATATAGAAAAAATACTCTTCACTTTTGCTTAGATCACATAATTTGGAAGACATAAAAAGTGAAGCTAAATAGTCATAATCGTCTCTATCATGAGGGCCATAGAATTCCTTACTGAGACCATGAAGGATCTGCTGGTCAACATCATCAACAAATAGCATTTCATTTTGGGCTTCTTGTGGGAGCCATCTCCACCACTAATATGCAAGGCCTGAAAGACCTGCAACTAATTGTGTACCCAGAATTTGACCAATAAGGTTATTATCCTGATGTTTCTTATAAACAACCCATTGTCCTAGCATCTGTATTGCATTTTTTATATCACCACGGGTTTGACACTGGATATTCAAAACTGGCTGTTTCGACATCTAGGACAATAAGTTATTCATACTATTGATTCCAAATTGGAATATATGAGAAGAATCTGTGGATGGATTTACATCTAACATATGGACATCAAACTTAGGCTGAGGAGGTGGAGGGCCTGTGACAAAAGAATTAAGTGTTGAATATATAACTATAAAAGAACATTAGAATTATACCATGGTGTATGTTAAAGAATTGTGTATATTCAATGACGATACTCAATTAGCTTCTATTGATATGGTATTTAAAGTCGATGATCATCCACCATCTATTGTTATATTGTTTTAACGGGTCACTCATCCTCCATCCTACAAACTCCAATCTTGCATCACTATGATTTTGCCATTGCACTAGTGTGGTGGATCTCGGAACGTCGAGGTTCTACATAAAATATTTTGTGTTGCAGGGTTGCAACATAAATCTAAGTTCTTCTATAGCATGGAGTTGTTTCGTTAGCTTAGAGCACAGGGGAAAGTCATTTGATGGTCTTTCCATTACACAATATTGTCGAGAGGGACCGAAAGTTGACAGAGGCTCTAACACCATAGCACTGTGTTGAGAGGAAAAGAGCTTCAAAGGACCAAGGAGTGGAGATGAAACTTTGCATTCCATAGGGACAAGAGGCATGTCAAGTAGGGATGAAACTTGGTATATTCCATCAAATAATTTGTCAAAAAGGGAATAATGCTGCATGATTTGCCCGCTCCATTAAAATTTACTAAATTGTATCACCATAGATGGATTTAGAGACCTCTTAATACATATATAGAGTAAGCGATGCAAATCTGCTTCATGTATTAATGCTAAGTCATGACCCCTTTAGAGGGGATATATGAATCCATCTACAGTGTTAGAATTTAGTAAATTGTTGAAATTCATTGTCAAAATTGTAATTTTCCATTGTTGGAGTGATACAACTAAAAATGACCAAATAAATTACCAAATAAATGACCAAATGTTATGTGGTCATTTTTAGTTTAGTTCTTATCCCGTGACCATATTGGTCATTTATATTGGTCATTTTTAGGTTAGTTCTTATCCAGTGACCAAATTGGTCATTTCTCTTGGTCATTTCTCTTGGTCATTTCTCTTGGTCATTTTTAGTTAGCTTACTTAAAATTTCTCAATTTTGGTCATTTATTTCTTGAAAAAAATGTGGGGACCAATTTTTTTTGTCGCATGGTCACTTATATCTCATTTTGTACTAGTGAATCTTCATCATGCACAACTAATGTGCCATACCTTCAATCATGGATATTAACTAAAATTGGAGTGAACTCAATTTCTAACTAAATACTGATCACTTAGTTAGTGTAATAACTCAAGTGTCACATGCAACACACTTTCTCAACTGAAGTGTCGTCCTTTCTTTAACTTAAGTGTCTTCTGTTAGTCTAACTAAAGTGTAGACACTTTAGTTAACTATTCCATGTTTCTTTAATCACGTAGTTAATAATTACTAACTGAATCTTGTTGATTGATGAACACTGAGCTCTTCTTTACTTAACTGAATGTTGATCATTAATAGTTCAACTAATGCTTTAACTAAAGCATTGATTGAGACATTCATATTTAAAATCATCTTTCATTCTCTCCACAAGTGTGCAACATTTACTTGCAAATGTTTTCCTCCCAAAACCCTAGATCAAAGATCCCCTAGACCAAAAGCCCCTTCTCCCTTTGAAATATTCTTCCTTATATAGGTTGGTGGAGGAGATGGTAGCACAATAGAATTTGAGCCCAAAATCTGATGGCTGCCATGTCTGAAATTCAACAACAACAATTTTTTTTGTCGTTGGTGGCGTGTCGTCGAATATTTGAACACATGTCAAAACCCGTTGACTTTTCGACGTCCTCTGCCGAAGTCTTTCACCACTACGTCGTCAAATTTTCGACTCCCAGGTTGTCGAAAATCGAACTTCTCTTTGTCAAATGTGAGAGAGTTCCTTTGTAAAATTTTAGGCTTCTGCCATCGAATGTTAGAGGAATTGTTTGTCTGATTTCCAATGGAGATGGGTTGAATGTCTGATGACTCTTTAGTCATTGATTCAACGGTGATTTGTCCAGTGTCCGAATTCACCTTGTCATTTGTGCGACGCTTTGTACGTCGGATTTTCGACGGGATCTAGTCGATTCTCTGATGGTCTTAGTCTAATATTTGATGGATCGCTCTTGTCGAACTTATGGAAACCTCATCGAAAGAGGGCCATAGCTCGTTGGATAACTGACAGGATTCTCTATAGTTAACAAAAAATTATACCTCCAATTGCAGCTAGTTCAATGGTTCAGGGGTCTAAATAATTAAGCATTGAAAAACTATATAATTAAAAAATAAAAATTCTACACATATCTATAGAATTCTAAAGAAATAGAATATTTGATAATATTGAGTTTGTTGACCAAGAGCTATCAAATCTTAAAGTTCAACCAAAAAATATGGTCATCCCCAAGCATAGAATATGGTCACACCAAATTTGTTATTGAAAACAACAACTTAATAAGAGAATCAAAGGACTTGGTCACATTTACCATCATAGGAAGTAACAATATCCAACTCTAAGTTTGATGGCCAAGATATACTACTCAGCATAGAAATATATATATATATATATATA
>LPNX010803592.1:423822-462872 GCA_001517045.1 Pseudotsuga menziesii
TCATGGTCCAAAAGGTGGTATTGAGTTTTAAAAATACAACTATCTCAATAGATTATCCTTAAATATCCATGGTTCCAATATTTAACAGAAGCTATTATGACAAGGTTTTGCAATCAGAACATATGTTTCAAACCTCTAATTTGCTCAAGAACTATCACACTGTGCAACCCAATATAAGGTTAATATCTCAACTCCTTGATTGTTTTTCAAATTATTTAATATTATTGTCGTAAGTTTGCATTCAACTGCATGATTATATGAGTATCCAACTTAATAGGGTTGGCACTAAATTGGAGAACCTAGTAAAGAGAAAAGGAATCAACAAATATTGTAATGAGAATGAACTTGAGTCATACTAAATCTTGTGGGAAGTTCTAAAATTTGGACAAAAAAAGTTAAGACTTCAAATATCTTCTCTCAATATGGAAATATCAAGTAGCACAAAGAATCTATTTATCCTCATTTTTCTAAGATTTTATTCTGAGGTAATAAAACTTCAAGCTTAAATGTAACTTCAATACTTATTAGGCATTCATTTTCTAGTCATCACTAAGAGATTCAACTCAATTTTCAATTATCATGTTACAATTCCACACAAGTTTCCCTACAGAGCCAAGGCTCTCTCCATGTCATTCTCTTCCCATCTCCCAAAAAGAAAGGTGATTGGTAAGAGTCAATTAGTCTTCCTATTCATGTCCTAAGAAAGAGAATACCCTAGATGAATAAATGTCATGTCATTGAGTCCCAAGCATTGTTTGAAAAATATAACTACAACATTATTTTCTTTTTCTTTTTGGATTTTAGCACATTGAATTTGTCTATGTTAACAAGATTACAAGGTATTCAAAGGACATCTAAGAAATATTGTTTCATACTTTCTAGAGTAAATTGATAATCTATTTGAAATCTAAATTTCAAATGATGAGACATAGCAACTTATAATTCTTCACTCAAAACAACATATGCGTGTGACATGCCTTCAAGCACCAATGTAGAACCTTATCGAAACAAGATCTGTGTGGAAAATCTCCAATAAATGAATCCAAATCCAGCCAATCCTTTTTGTATTATCAAATAAAAAATACGTTGGAATGTATGTTCTACATCCTTGTAGATTGATAGTTATTCGGAGATCCAAATATCCATTTAAATAGATATTTTACTAACATAGGAAGAGGTTATCCAGCCTACCCTGAACTCATATCCATTGGTGTTCAATTTTCCTCAATTGTTAAAAAAAAACACCTTTAGATATATTCATGGCCAATCTAGCCATTTTGATTCATGAGATTATACCTAGCATTCAATTTTCTACCATATTTATAACCTAAAATTTCACTGAAAATTAAATTAAATGACAATAATAAAGAAATAAAAAGAAGACAAGCCTAGACCATTTTAGATAAATATTATCATACTCCCATCCTAAGTTAAACCCTTCATCACATCAAGCTAACATATGAAGTCCAAGGTTTGGAAATTGGAAGTAAAGTTCAGTGCAATACTCTCCTTTTTATATGAAGACCACAAATACCTACTATGTAACCCTCCTTTCTACACATTGCATAGTGGAAACAATTGTCATGTCCTCTGAGTTATGATAGAGATTGCCAATACCTATGACATGAAAACATTTTTAGATCATACATACCCCTTCTAGTTGAATGGTACATACCATGAAAGTATGAACTAAAGTATTGGCATGCTATTACAAATACTTCCTACCAATGGAAAATAAATATTTTGGAAATTAGAAGGTATATTGAACCTTGCTAAAATATCATGCTAATAAAGAACTATGAGAATGATTAGGTTCCAAAAAATAAAATAGTAGGTCCATCAACTGTGAGTAATAGAGCAAGTACCTTAGTGACCTAAACATGATTCTGAGCTTGTAAAATTAATTCCATATTTTTAGAAAGACATGCTAAAGAACACATTATTGCAATTTTAATATTGGGATCTTGTACAACAAAACTAAAAAAGCAACATTGAATAAGAACAAAAATGAACTAAATGAATCTGTTTCTATTATTAAAATAAAACATCATGAGATATCTGACCCAACAATATTTCAGCAGCATTACCCAAAAGTTGAAGTGCTTATCAACAAGAAATTATAGAAACAAGCATCTCCAAGCTCAAGCAGAAAGCAACCTACCTCCTCGTCTTCTACAAGTGTTTTGAATATAGAATCGATTTCACAGGAAAATATTTCACAAGCAATAAATGGAAACCTGCCAAAGAAACAACCATGAATTACTATTTGTAAAGAAAAAAATCCAAGAAGCTTAATAGAACCACACATGACGTAAAATCCATATATTCCCCTGCCATCTCGGGAAAGGAAAAAATACCAACAATAGGTAAGAAATGGTAGTTACTAGAATGCTCTTCTATTGTCTGCATCCTATCGTGGTTGCTCTACAATATAACACAACATTTGTTGCACCTGCAGTCTATCTTGAATGTCACAAGGTTGTAGTTTGTGAAATAACAAACTCTGATAGTTAACTAAAAGACTAGGTACTGCAATATCATTTTATAAACCCTGCACTCCTGGCTATTAAAATCTGGGAGTGCCTGATATGAACCCAAACTTAAAATGTAAACTTGTATTTTACAAATCCTTTATAAATTTGACAACATTTTTAAATTAGTTCATGAATTATGTTGCATGATCCAAAAACAGTTAAAAGAAGTCACCTTACTCTATGCTTAAAAAAAATTCAAACACCTAAAGGTGCAATCATATTAAATGATAGAACATGAAAAAATTCCATTAATAATGACCTTTGCAACTTAGAACTATTTCGAAAACTAAATTTAAATTGGTGACAAAAGCCTAAAAACTTGTGATACTAGCGTAGCTTCAACCGTTTATGTGGATAAATTCTTACCCTTGTCCACGATAGGCATGTATTAATAGGATTTGAAAGTAACACCTATTTTGACATATAAATGAGGATGGGGATAAGGATATGCTTATATAGGACCTTATTTCAGCGTGTTATTTCAACAATGCTACTATTGAATGTATAGTTGTTTCATGATCAAACTTGGAAGTACAAATTGATAACAGTTGGCCCAAAAAAATCATCAGCAGACAGGATGGAAGTACAAACTGCTAATAGTTAGACCACAACACCTCCCTGGGGGGATGAAACTAAGATATTGTCTAGGGTGGGATGTCAATATCATAGGATAAAAATACTAAATACACAGTTAAATTTGTCAAGATGAACATAATTAGATTTAAAGAATTAGCACAATGTGGCATAAATGAAAACCATAAAATCATTTATTTTAGTTTGTTTGCATTTAAATATTTTAAGGAAATCTTATAAGCTGATCCTAAATGCGGGTAGTCATTGGAATAAGGGAGATCATTTGGTAAAGCCAAATTGGTTCAAATTTGTACATTATAGCAGAATTAACAAGCTAGTGGCATGCAGGAGCCACCTAAATCTCAATTATTGCCAGGCAATGTGCATGATTCCTCAATGTCAAAACTAAATTTCCATTCTGTTGATGCTATGACCCATTTTTCTCCAAACAAAGACAGGATTATGACATTTCAGCACTATGTACATCCATCAATTACAATTACCTAGGATATGTATGAACATAATTAGTCAAGCACATGCAATAAAATTATAAATGGAAAAATAAAAGAAAACAACGTAGTTTATTATACGTTCCTTAATTTCTATACTCAGATATATATTGGTGACATAGATGCTAACTGAAAGATGATTGGGTAGATGAGCTCTATCTCTACAAGGTTTTGGAATTACATTGTATCAAATAAACACTTCTTCACCTAGGTTGTTTATTGATGAACAATTTATCATCTTAATTAATGTTTAAATACTTCTCCATGTATGTTATTAACAATTTATCATCATATTTAATGCTTAGTGTTAATATTTAAGTCTTATTTCTTATAAATTTTTTATTTATTCATGGTAGGTGGATCTATGGTCTTACATACTTGTCCATAACTTTGTGCCAAATCATGGAGGATAATGATTGAGTAGTTAATTAAGATTGCAAATTAATTGTAAAGACTCTTACTTTTGTTCATAATTGGGTCGTAATCCTTGTTCATAGCCATATTTTATATTTGTATATTATAACTTATTATTTTATTGAATCTTGCTAGTTAAGTAGCATTATAAGTTCTAATATAGTGATCAGGTTTGATATCCATGGGATTTTTTGTTAGATTTTTATCATTTAAGCAATATGATCTTAGGATCTTATCTGAGAGAATAACATGCACAACAATAAACACAAGAGACAAGAGACACAAAGAATTTTCCTCAGGGAAACCATAAAGGAGAAAACCCCGCAACTTCCTTAGAGATAGAATGAGCACCGATGGTAGCAGTAAAACCCAAAAACATAAATATGATCTCCAGCAACTTGTTTTATCTCTCTCTAACTTTAGAGAACTTCTCCTCTCTCACTCATGCGCCCCAGTGGGTGAGTGTGTGTGTGATAAATAGAGAGGCTCACTCTCTATTTATATTCTTTCGTTCACTTAATGTACACTTCAACATGTCGGCCCCACTTAACAATTACTTACTAGGGCCGACATCTCTAGGAGAGTCTAATAACCCTAGTGCCCCACAACTGTGGGGACTTTTCCCTTCGATCAACAAGGAGGGTTAATATTGACACAATTGTGGGGACTATTGCCGCAACTTACAATGGAGGGTTAACCTCAATGAATTTACATGACTTGTTTACATTATTGAATCTCTCGATCAAAACAATGGGGCATGGCATGGCTCAATTAAGTTATATATACTTCCCGGAATAAACATCGGGGTACAATACATAATATATACAAGTGAATACATTCCAATGTTATAAATACATCAACATTCCCTCTTAACTAGGAAGGTATTCTCTTGACACAATTTATCAGCACAAGTCTTCTTCTCTATATCATCTAGATCATCATCAAGTCATCTTCAAGTCATATTAATCTTCAAGTCATCTTCAGCAAGTCTGGATCATCACTGGATCATTGAAAACTGGATCATCACTGGATCATCATCAAAGCTGGATCATCACTGGATTATCATCAACATCACTGCTTCTGCCATCTCAATCAAAGGTGATATCTCTTCATTCTTCTCATCACAGGAAGTTCTATAGAGCCAACCCTTTTTCATGCTGGTTGTAGGCCTAGCCTCCATGTAGGTCTTCATCTTCTTCAACATTTATATCTGACCACATGTCAGAAAGGGCCACCCAACACTTACATCTAACCATGGGAGTAACACATCCACCACCATGTCAAAAAGGCATGCCCAGTGCTCACATCTGACCATGGGAGGAAAACATCCAACACCATGTTAGAAAGGCCCAACACTCCCATCCAACCATGGGAGGAACACATCCAAGAACCATGTTGGAAAGGCCCAGCACTTACATTCACCAGCATGATAGGACACACCTACTATCATTTGTGAAAAGGCCCAACACTTACAACCATCAACATGATAGGACACACCTACTATCATCTCTGGAAGGGCCTAGCACTTACAACTAGTGGCATGGTAGGACACAACTACTACCATCCTTGGAGGGGATCTGCACTTACATTTGACCATGTGAGGAACCAATCCAACATACATGTCAGAAGGGCTCTTAGCTCTAGGTTGAGTATTCCTAGTAACTGACCAGGTGCCTCCAATCTCCCAGAGAATGGCCTCTCAACACTAAGCTGATTATTCCTGGTAACTGACCAGGTGCCTCCATTCTCCCAGAGAATGGCCTCTCAGCACTAAGCTGAATATTCCTGGTAATTGACTAGGTGCCTCTATTCTCCCAGAGAATGGCCTCTCAACACTAAGCTGAGTATTCCTGGTAACTAACCAGGTTCCTCCATTCTCCTAGAGAATGGCCTTCAACACTTATACCTGATCATGTGGGAACACATCCCTCAATCACATCAGAATGGCTTTGCACTGATCATGTGGTAACACATCCACAATCATATCAGAGCATCTCTGCACTTACATGTGACCATGGAAGGAACCAATCCTCTCACCATGTCAGAAGGGCTCATGGACTCATCACTTCCCCTCAGAAAGAACCTTGATCTGGAGAACACCAAGCTTCTCCGTGAAGTAATCAAACTTCACTCTAGCCATTTCTAGCATACAATCACATCAGGGCTGATTACATCCAAGGATAACCTGTGAGCTTCACCAGGACTGATTACATCCGAGGACAACCTATACGACCGATTATGTCTGAGCAACCTACGAGCTTCACCAGGATTTTATGCTCAGATAACTTGTCTCACTGACTATGCTAGAACTCTCTCTTTCAAGAGATCTCGATCTAGATCATTGCTCCTCTCTGCATCATACAAAAATGCAAGATAGATAAACCAAATCAAATAGTAGTTTTCAAAGGAAACATACTACCTCCCAAATAACAAGTGGAAACGTCTTTTTCCTTAGCTGTACTCAGTGCCATGCAGGACTCCATCCTACCAAACCAAGAGATCACACTTGATCCCATATTGAAGTAGCACCTCAAAGTGCACTTTCTATCAATGGCACTTCCTGCCCAATACGAATCCACATAACCCTCTATGTTAATCTTCTAATTCACATCATACTTGAGAACATACTAAACTATACCCTTCAGGTACCTTACTGCATGCTTTGCAACCATCAAGTGAACATGTCTGAATGTGTTCATAGCAAAGAAAATATTTGGTCTCATATTTGTCAGGTACATCAAGGAACAAATCATCTGACGATACATCGTAGCATCAACCATCTCTGATGAAGCATCACTCAATAGCTTCAGGTTTGATGCCATAGGTGTGGTCATGAGATTGCAGTCCATCATCCTGAACCTCTTCAGGATATCCACTGCATACTTCCCTTGTCCCAAGGAGATTCCATTCGCATTCTACCACACCACCATGCTTAGAAATTAGTGTATCATACCAAAGTCCTTCATCTCAAACTCAGTAGCAAGCTTCCTTCTTGTAACTTTAATGAGTTCCTCTTTTTTGTTAGGAAAAAGTCATCGACATATAATAGGAGCATGACTGGTCTACCGCATTCAACCTTGAAGAAAAGATTGGAATCCACTTTACTCTCAGTAAAGCCTAGAGTGATCAGTAAGCTGTCCATCCTGTTGTATCATGTTGAACCTTAGGATCTTCTATAGTCACTCCCTCTGGAGCAGAGCATCATTCTCCCTATGCCTTTCGTATTCCATGCATTCTTTACATGAGAGGCCTTGTGCTACGAATCCTGCCTTGTATCCCATGATGTTTCCATCTACTGCATGATGGAACTATGAACTTCTCTTCAGGTCTCAATACTGTATCCTAGATATCATTCTTCATTTTGGATTATTAGAGTGAATATTGAACTGTCGTCACTTGTTCTTTGGAACAAGTCTCATCCTTCTTTTCTTGTAGGCGATTGTACGTGATCTTTCCTACAAGTCAAATGCACCATTTGTATGATTAGAAACATTTCATAATGCATATTCATAATGGTAAATTCTTATGCATAAATATATAATCATGCAACTATTTTAGCCAATACAACATTCATCCATATCTCACGGAAACTTTCTAGATGCCTTCCATCTCTACCAGGACAACATTGAGATTGTGCACTAATCCAATATGTTAGCAAAGAGGTTTCATTCTAGATAAGTAGCAATGGAGAGTTGTATAGCACCATGAGCTACTTACCCATCACATGCATATTAGTAGTATACTGTCATTAATGCAAGCATTCTATCATGCATAATACATCAACTAAATATAAACAAATGCATAACAAAAACAATATCATGAAATGACAATTGAATACTTATCTTTATTTGTTTCGTGGGTAGACTCCTTCTTTCAGGTTCATCATCTTCTTAATTCATAACAACATCATTTATTATCCAAATTCTCAATATGGATAAGAGGCTCTTCAAGAATTGAGTTCTTCATATTCCTCATCACTTGAGGTATCTTCTTTGAATCGTGAAATCTTGATCTTCAGTTGCTCCCATCTTATTTTCTCTTATTACGAGTCAAGCTTCTTCTTGTGTGTGCTCTTCCCCAAGTCTGCTGAAAGTAATCAATTCCTTCTGGCACACATTCCTTGAATGAATGAATCCCATGATCCTGGGAGGTCATTCAAGGTGGTTATCACAACTTCTGCATTCTCCACTTCTTCTTCTACTGCTTCAAGTTGTTCTTTGATTTGAGAGACCCTTGTAAAGTATGACTGTATGGTCTCTGCATTATGGATCTTCACATTCTTCAACTATTTTCTCAAAGTCATCTTCTGATTTATGTTCTTCCCTTGAAATAGCTTGGTCAAGGAATCAAACATATCTTTCGGTGTCTTTAGGGAAGACACTTTGGTATAAGGCGATTCGTGATTGAATCAGCAATGATCTTCTTGGCCTTGACCAAGTTCTTCTTGTGTAAGGCTTTTAGCCTCATCTCCCTATAGAATGGAACCTCTCTACCTATGTAGGTGTCCAATTAATTTCCTTAAAGAACTAGTGAGATCCTATACTTCCATGCTTGGAAGTTGTCAGCCTCACCAATATTTTCATCAAGCTGGTGTGATTAGTCATCTTGAAATGAGAACCTCAACTGTAAATAGCAAAAGATTAGATCTTACCAATTTGAGTTGTCCATCCTAGTTTTAGAGTTGGCTGATCTAGGATTTGTCAAAGAAACCCTAATTTTCAAAACTTGGAATCTTTTATATTTGATTGGATAGAAAGAAATACCTCTTCAATTTGAGCTATCTAATGTACTCCTTTTCTGAAAATAGTGGAGGGAAGCTCCCAGAACATGAAGCCATAATTTACCAATTTATTCTATAGAAATGCCTAATACTGTTTCTGTGGTATCTATGAAATTACTACTCCTCTATGTCTGTAATTTCATAGTTGGGTAACCTCATCTGTCCTTGTTTCAAAACCACAGGTTTCATCAGAATTGATTTCACCAATTGGGACATATGCGTGTTTTCCCAAGGTGACCTGTTTCAAGACTTTTCAACATAGCGAAGCTGTATGGACTGCCATGTGTCACTTTTCATCTTCAAGGTCTGAAACATTTACCATAGAAATTATAGTCAATTTCCTTTTTGGAACATCTTGAGCAATTTCATTTGGACCTTCGTAGCCCGAGATATAGCAATTCTCCCCAGGTGTCTTGCTTGGGGAGGAATCCTGGGAGAGGATGGAACCCTAACTTGGATGAATCATATCTCCTAGAATATAGTGAATATGAGGCCAAAAATTGGACATAGTGTAGATTAGGAATTTATATTCTACTTATGAAATTTTTGCTACCTGATCCTTCTCCAATATCGAGATATAGCGAATTTACCAAAACTATTTGTTTCAGTATTTTAGGGTTTTTTAGGCCCAGGTTCAAACTAGGTTTTGACTTTCCTGGATTTTCACCCAACCAAAAATATCGAACCAGTTATTTAAACTTCGATTTTTATGAGGAGAGCAGTCCTATGCCAGGCTCACTCAAAAATTCCTCTTCTGTAAAAATCCCTAATTTCCTGCACCAAAAACTGAAAATGCCCAGAATCAAAATCCGCTTCGACAAAAAGATGCGCCCTTCAATGGAGAGTTAGCCTAGCCTTCTTTTGCTGATGGGTTGTGGAGAGAGACCCAAAAAGTAAGAATCCCTAGCCTCTATAGCTGCACAATGTCTTCTTATCAGGTTAGCTTTGATACCATGTTAGATTTTTATCATTTAAGCAATATGATGTTAGGATCTTATCTGAGAGAATAACATGCACAACAATAAACACAAGAGATAAGAGACACACATAGAATTTTTCTCTGTGAAACCATAAAGGAGAAAACCACGCAACTTCCTTAGAGATAGAATGCGCACCAATGGTAGCAGTAAAACCCAAAAACATAAAGATGATTTCCAACATCTTGTTCTCTCTCTCTCTCTCACTTGAGAGAGCTTCTCCTCCTTCAATCATGCGCCCCAGTGAGTGAGTGTGTGTGTGATAAATAGAGAGGCTCACTCTCTATTTATATTCTTTCATTCACTTAATGTCCACTTCAACATGTCGGCCCCACTTAACAATTACTTACTAGGGACGACATCTCTAGGAGAGTCTTATAACCCTAGTGCCCCACAACTGTGGGGACTTTTCCCTTCAATCAACAAGGAGGGTTAACCTTGACACAATTGTGGGGACTATTTCCATGACTTACAATGGAGGGTTAACCTCAATGACTTTCCATGACTTGTTTACATTATTGAATCTCCCGATCGGAGCATCGGGGCATGACATGACTCAATTACATTATAGATACTTCCCAGAATAAACATCGAGGTACAATACATAATATATCAAAGTGAATACATTTCGAAGTTATAAATACATCAACATTTTTGGTTGGTAAGATAAAACTATTAAGGAGACTAGCCAAGTATATACCATATTTCTCTGTTACACTATTTATTGTACCCTATTTATATGTTACACTATTTATTGATTTGACAGAGTAGTTAGTTTTTACTATTAGTTTATGTGAAATTCATTAAGAAGAATATATTTCAAACCTTTTACAAGAATTGGGCCCTCCATCTAGAATTATAAATATCTAGCAAGAACAATGTAAGGAAGTAGAACTTCATGTAATCGACATGTACATGAACAGAGGATCCAATTAAGGTAGGTACACACAGCGATCGACCTAAGAAAAAATGGATTCATCATCACTACATAGTGTAAGACAAAATCTTGTGAAAGTTGTAGATTTTGAATTTACGTAATTCATAGTTGAATTTGACTTACTTGACCCACTGACAATTTTATAAATGTCAATGTAGTCTTGGTTTAGTGGTGAAGTATGTGGCATGCTAGGAACCCATTAAGGTTGGGGTTATGTGTAAGTGTTTGGGGCCATGTCCAAGGAACTTGACGGATTAGTACCCCTTTTGAAACATATTAGTTAAACCGATCATTGTTTTTCCCACACATTCATCTTTGTGTAGTTACAATAATGATTTTTAGTCCTGTCACCTTGTTGATCTCAGATATTATCGTTTATATAATAGAATTAGATCAAATTTGGAAGATATCTTGAGATTGGTATCCTTTTTAGTCCTAGAAATTTCAGCCAATGTGTCATCATGAAGCCAAAACATGTAAGACAAAACGAAAAGATGAGGATTTTCAAATGCCCTTCTAATGGGATTCAATCCTTAAAAAATAATAGTGTAGTAGTAAGTGACAGGAAACCTCAAGTAATACTAAATGCTAAATAGATTCAAGAATAGTGATGAAAACATATATACTGCCTAATTCCCAGTAGCCATATCAATGCAGAAACAATTAGTTCGTTGATATAGAAGTTTCAGTTCACTAATTTTCCAGTTAGTATCACCAATAATCCCCACCTATGTAATTTTTGTGACATCAAGAATTGTGGGATTTTTCATGGCATGTTGCATTCAACCATTAGGATCAGAAGGTCCCTTTCTTGCTACTTTAGTCTTCACTAGGAACCCCAAGATAACCAAAATGGACTCTAGTGGGTTGTCCTTAATGGTGATGACTAGAATTTGGGTAGTGGACTTTTCCAACACTTAATATTACTTTAGTGTCTCCTCACTCAATCCCCATCCATTCTTAGCCCCAAAAATTAGAATCTAGTGCAAAAATGAGTCTTCCATCTACTTGGGTTGGGAGGTATCAGTAGGTACTTCGATTGGTGTAGTTGTAGTCTCCAACTAGTGAGGTAGTTTGATACCTTTAGGGGTAGGTGGATCAATGGATTAACCATTCATTATCTCTTGGGTGTCCCTCCTTTCAAAAATCCAATGACCTGGACCAAGGATTTTATAATTCCTTTCTCAAAGTAGTGAGGAGTATCTAAAATGGGTTACATCAACACACCAACAAAATAAATTTGCTTTAGGGACATGGTTGATTATGTCTCTGTTGAATTTGAAACTTGATTTAACCACACATCCCTTTATTTTCTTTAACATATTTGAGTGTGACACTTTGTTTGTCCTTTCCAGGAAAGATGTAGTTCATTCTCGTTGAATTTTTTGACTTATTACCCCCTATCCATGAAGAAACCTACTTATCAAAGGTGGATTCAATCAAATAGTAGGGTAGTGTTGTTGTTGAAAATTGTTGGGGTCATCCACCCTCACCCATAGAAAATCATCATCCCGATCCATATCAAACCAATTTTTTCCACATGTATTCAACAATGTCTATGGGATCAATAAAATATAATTGATGGTTTTAATCATGTGATCATACCATTGAGAAAGGAAACATCATTTAATGTCATTTTTCTTCAATCCTATTGGCACTTCCATGAGTTATACTATAAGCAAACAATGGTCATGTCTAGCATTGGGTATAGTTCTCAAACCTAATAGGGGTTTCCATTTCCACTTAGCAAATGAAACACGAGGCCGATGTATTGGCACAATATTGAGGTAGTTCATCCATCAAGAATTTGGACCAATTAATTTTAACACCTTGTACATATAACTCAAACACAGAGAATAGATACAAGGTGCACTTAACCCTAGTACATTTGCACATATTGTGTCCCTCAATCAATTGGCATGAAAAAATGACATGGGGTTTGTTAATTAAAGAGATCATGGTGCCATTACCCCCTATATTCATGACATAGAGGTCATATAAGCTAGGTTCCCTATTTTTTTCTTCCATTCTTTATGCATCCTTAAGTGCATGAGATACATCTTCCCCCTTCATAGATAGGTCGATCAATGCATAATTGTCTTTAACATGAATAAGGTACGTCTTGTCTATCCAAAGGGTATGTGCGCATGCCCTATTGATTAAGTACTTGGTACATTTCATCACCTCCGTTATAATAACAAAGATATTGAGCAACACATTGAAGGTAGATGAGTGTAATGGTTCAAAATTAGGTTTATGAATAGTGGTAATCTATCTGGAACCATCATTGAACAACCTAGTGTGTTCAAACTTCCCATATAAATCATATAGTACCTTGAATCAACTGTCACAAAAATCAATAAAAAATAATTATTATAATCCCATGAATATTGTTTTACTCTTAGAGACATATCCCGTGGATGCAATTTTTAATTAGTGAACAAATAAAGATGGAGACCAAACATGCATGCAACTGAGATCACTCATTAGTACTTATGCAATTTCTGTAGGATCTAGGGTGGCAAAAAACTAATAAAAAACAACCAAACTGAGAAACAAACCAAGTGTTAGGTGACTTTATTAAGCTGGTCCACTTTCATGACTAGAGTTGTCTAGGAAATTTGGTCAAATGTGCAAAGATTACTAACTAACTTGTGTGTATTTTTGGACACTTAGTAGTAAATATCATTTGTATAATTGCAAGAGACATTTACTCAACCTATAAATTTATGTAATAACTCTATATATGTATTGGCGATAATGGTCAAATGAAGCCTTGTCACTGAATCTCACAAATTCCAAATAAGATTATTGCACAACCCCTCTATACATAATTGTAGAGACTCTTTCATTCAATATATTACCAACCTTTAACCCAACTTGACCTCACTGATGACTCTATGACAATAAAGATTTTTCCAAGGTGCAAATAAAGACTTAATGAAACAAGATATTTAGGTTCCCATGACCACATGATTTTACTAAGGATGAAATGAAATAACCAACCACATAAACTTCACAAACACTAGCACTTATAATTGGAATTCTTGGCATGCTAATATGTATTAAATTCCAACCTAACAAAATAGACTTATAGAGTATTTGCAATACAAAACAAATTGAAACCAAAACCAAAAACAAATCCTACCTTACGTTGCTCCCTTACACAGGAATGCATGAGAACATCTTCATGGGTAAAGCACATAGGACTTTAGGAAAATTTCATTCAACCATTTAAATCTAAGAATTCCATGTGGATGAGTCACTTGAATTGCACCTGAATCATGGATTTATGCAACTACAAAATGTCTAATCCAATATCTAAATATTTCATGGGTTCTACAAATAATTGATATCATGTAATATAAGTAGGACGCCTTTATAAAAAAATCGTATTCCTTATGTGGTTATCATGCCATACGTTATGTCTAGCCTTCTCCACAGTCTGATGAAAGTCAACCAAAAACCTAGATTCTTCCAATTGCATTAATTGTACTAGACTTTCCTCTACTGATCCATCATAATTAAGTTGTACAAGTGGAATTGCCAATATAGATGATAGGTTTGACAAACTTCTTGATGATATACTAGTTGAAAGGATGTGTACTTGTGCAATCTCTTAGTAGTGTTCTTTAATGCCCATAAAATTGCAGGAATCCTCTCATCCCAATCATTTGTATTTGAATTACAAAATTTGGTCAATCATGGCTCCAATATTTTATTGAATACTACCAATGTTCCATTATCCTAAGGGTGGTAGGGACTACATTTTTAATGTTGAACAAGGAATTTACTAATCAAGGTAGTGATAGTGCTACTCAGAAAATCCATATGTTGATCAATTATCAAACTTCTAGGAAATTTAAACCTTGTTATAATGTTTTCAAAGATGAATCTGGTCATGGATTGAAGGATTGACCAACTTCACTCGTAGAAACCATGATCTTTCTTGATATTTCAGTTTCATCTATTATCATTGGTCTACATTGTATCAAATTACAAGAAGAAGAAATATGAATTCATGATGCCCATAAATGGAGAAACATTGTAGCTATTACCTTCTCACCTAGCATTTGTTATTCCTTGACCCAATGCTAAATCCACTAAATACATCTTTGAATCATTGCAGAGCTACTACTAAAATTGCAAATTTCACCTTTAGCGAATTTTGATTCTTTCTTCCAAGACGATATATTTGTTAGCAATAGGAAAGCCATCACGGACATGCACATTATACTTTCATTTTTTATAAACATGTTAATGTGATTTGTTGTTAACATGAATGATTTGCAAGAGTAGAGATGGACTCTAAACAATAGAAGTAGGTGAAGGATGTAGTTGATGAAGTGAGACTAGGTAGAGAGGAATCAATTGAGCCATAGGTATACATGGGTACCCTTGGGACATTCTGTAGGGATACATGATGAAATATAGATGATGAGCCCAAATTATAAATGGGAGAAGTGTATCAAATTTTTAGAGAATAAAGTTATCCATAATTACCACTTTCATAATAACAACCCAAAAACATGAATTTTGGTTAGTCCCAAGTCATGTTTGGACAATTTTGAATGCATCTAGGCATTGAATCCAAAGTTCTGGGAAATCCTTTGGGCATAAAGAACCCTAAAAAAGGCATATATGGGAATACTATTAGCCCTACACACTGGTAATTTTTAGCAGTTACAACCCTTAAAGGAGGAGGACAAGGACTATTACATATCATGATACGAGGGTTTCATAGCTTATGGTCATCACTATAAAATATGTAGAAGACATATGGGTTTCTTTCTTTCCCTAGTTTATGGACGAAGCTTGTTGGTAAGTTCCCTAGTTGATCATGTTGATGTAATTGTAACTTTGGAATGTATTCACTTATATATCTTATGTCTTGTACCCCGATGTTTATTCTGGGATGTGTCTATAATGTAATTGAGTCATGTCATGCCCCGATGTTCCAAACGGGAGGATCTATAATGTAAACTAGTCATGTCAAGTCATTGTGGGTAACCCTCCTATTGTTCAAGGGTTAAAGTCCTCGTAAATCCGGTGCACTAGGGTTATTAAACTCACCTAGTGAAGTTGGCCCTAGTAGGGTTTAGTCAAGTTGAGAATTAGTATAAATAGAGAGCTAGCCTCTCTACTTATCACACACTCGCTCTCACTCAGTTGTAGCGCATAGCTGAGGAAGAAGAAGACACTGGGGCTAGGAATAAAGAGGTTGTTGTTTTCGGGAGATAATCTTACTCTTTTGGGGTTTTACTTTTGTTGCTGATTCTATTTCTAAGAAAGTTGCGGGGTTTTCTCCATTTATGGTTTCCCCAAGGAAAAACACTGTGTTCATTGTTTCTTGTGTTTGATTGCTGTGCTTGTTATTCTCTCAGTTAAAGATCCTAATAATGCTAGCTTAATGTTAAAAATCTAACATGGTATCAGATCTAACCTGAGAAGAAGACACTGTGCAGCTGCTGGAACTAGGGCCTCCTACTTTGTGGATCTTCCTCCACATATTTTCAGCAAAAGAAGGTTGTATTAACTCTCCTCCTTGGGGTGCATCTTTCTATCAAAGCAGAATCCAATTCTGAAGTTTTTCAGTGTTGGACCCGACACTGTTGCCATAAATTAGGGCTTTCCACAGAAGTGGAATTTTTTAGTGAGCCCACGCCTGGATTGATATCCTCCTCAAAATTGAAGTTAGGGATCAAGATCAAAGCATTTGGTTGGATAGAACTCCAGAAAATCAAAACCCTAATCTGCTCCTGAACCAACACTACAGAATTTCAGCTCCAAATCCAGATCCGACATCTTGACCTGGTAAGATCTAAATATTTTTCATTTCCATTTCAGGTTCTCAGTTAATATGTCTCATCATACCAAGATTAATGAAAAGCTTGAGGGAGCTGATAACTTTCGATCCTGGAATTATAGGGTCTCCTTGGTCCTGGAAGAAAATGAGTTGGACTTCTATATTAGTGAGGAGGTTCGAGTTGGAGAGGAAGATGAGGCTAAGGCATTACATAAGAAGAAGTTGGTTATGGCAAAGAGTATTATTGCTGATTCAATCAAGGATCACCTCATACCACAGGTGTCCTCCCTAAAGACACCTAAAGCTATGTTTGATGCCCTAACCAAATTGGTTGAAGGGAAGAACATAAATAGGAAGATGACTCTTAGAAACCAGCTGAAGAATGTAAAGATCCAAAATGCAGAAACCATCCAGTCTTACTTTACAAGGGTCTCTCAGATCAAGGAAAAACTGGAAGCAGTAGGTGAAGAATTAGAAAATGAAGAGATTGTAATGACCACCTTGAATGGTTTCCCTAGATCATGGGACTCCTTTATTCAAGGGATTTGTGCCAAAAAGAAGTTAGTCAAGTTCAGAAGACTATGGGAAGAATGCTCTCAAGAAGAAGCTCGGATAGCAGCTTGAGAAGAAAAGATGGGAAGTGAAGATCAAGCTCTCACAGTACAATCCAAGAAATCTAGATCTAGCCACCACAGAAGTAAGTACTCTCATCAAAGGAATAACTCTAGAAATCATAGATATTTTTCTAAGTACATTTGCTATACATGTGATGAAAGAGGACATTTTGCTAGAGACTATCCTAAAAATAAAAGTAACTTTCACAAGAATAAGGGAAACAAGAGAAGACATCATGCTCATGTTGCATATGATGATGAACCTTCCACAAAGAGAAACAAACAAGTCAGTGATGATTCTTCAAGTGATGAAGAATATGTTTTGATCTCCGCTCTCATGGGAACTATCACACATGGTAGCAATGATTGGCTTATAGACAGTGGTGCTTCCAAGCACATGACAGGATTCAAGGAATCCTTTGTGAAATTATCTGAACATGAATCACCTCACAAGGTGAAACTTGGAAATGACTACCAGTATCCAATAAAATGTAGTGGGGAATCCTCATGCAAGCTAGACTTTGGAAAGTCTTTGACAATGAAGGAAGTATTATTTGTACTAGGACTAAAGAAGAATCTCCTCTCCATATCTGCATTAGATGCAAAAGGAATGAGGGTTGCATTTATAGATGGTCAAGTCATCATGTGGCCAAAAGGAAAGACCATTAATGATGCAGTAGTGATTGGGGAACAAGAAGGAGGCTTATACAAATTGAAGGGACATCTAGAACAAGCTTTGGTTCATGACTTAGTAGAACCAAATGAGCTTTGGCATAGAATGCACATGTGCATTACAGAGCACTACCACTTGCAAGCAAAGTTGTTGAAGGTCTCTCAGAAATGCAGAAAAAACATGAAGCTGTATGCAAAGGATGTGCGAAAGGGAAGAACACAAAGAAGAAATTTCCAAGTAGTGAAAGCAAGGCAAAAGGAATCTTTGAAATCATCCACTCCGATGTATGCGGTCCAATGTCATCCAGCTCACTAAGCGGGTATGTATACTATGTTTCTTTCATTGATAGTTTTTCTAGAAAGGCATGGATATACTTTATGAAGAACAAAGATGAAGTATTCAGTAAGTTCAAGGAATTCAAAGCCTTGATTGAGAACCACACTGAAAATAAGATCAAGACATTTCGATCAGATAATGGAAGAGAATTCACTTCAATGAATTCAAAGAGCTATGTAAAGACTCAGGGATTAAGAGGGATTTGTCCACTCCTTATAATCCACAACAGAATGGGATTGTGGAAAGGAAGAATAGAAATATTATGGAAGCTGCAAGAGAAATGCTTCATGATCAAGATCTTCCTATGCATATTTGGGTAGAAGCTGCTAGAACAATGGCGTATGTACAGAACCGTACTCCACACAGGGTACTCGAGAACAAGACTCTTGAATAAGTCTTCTCTGGAAAGAAACTAGAAGCCAACCATCTCAGAATATTCGGTTTTCCAGTGTACATTCACATTCCAAAAGAGAAGAGGACAAAATTAGATCCTTCAGGAAAGAAGGGTATATTTGTGGGATCCAACTATCTCAGAATATTCGGTTGTCCAGTGTACATTCACATTCCAAAAGAGAAGAGGACAAAATTAGATCCTTCAGGAAAGAAGGGTATATTTGTGGGATACTCTGAAAGCTCGAAGGATTACAGAATATACTTCCTCGGGTTCAAGAAGATTGACATCAGCAAAGATGTAACATTTGACGAAGATTCAGCCTACATCAAATCCAGGAAGAAACCAACTGAAGAACCTGAAGAAAACGGAGAACCTAGAATTCATGATACAATCATGAACGAAGAAATTCAAGAAGAAGATCGAGAATTAGAATAACCTCAAGAACCTATAGATCCACCTCTGGAGAAGAATCCTCATAAGAGGAAACCTGCTTGGGTACGTGAAATTATCCAAGGTGCAGAAAGATATGGAGCTTCAGAAGAAACACCCAGAGGAAGAAAGAGAACTAGATCATTGTTCTAGTTATGTAGCCTTACTATGTGACATTATTGATAAAGAAAATTCCAACTATGAAGAAGCGGCAGAACAAAAAGAGTGGAAGGATGCTATGATCGAAGAGTATCAATCAATCATGAATAATGATGTTTGGGATGTTGTCCCAAGACCAGAAGGGAAGTCCATTGTAACTTTCAAATGGATCTACAAGATCAAGCATGCTGCAGATGGCAGCATCGAGAAACATATAGCAAGATTCGTGGCTTGTGGTTTCTCCCAGAAATAAGGAATAGATTATGAAGAAACCTTTGCACCTGTATCCAGATACACTTCCATCAGATCAGTACTTGCTTTGGCTGCAATGATGAAATGGAAGATACACTAGATGGATGTCAAGACTGCTTTCTTGAATGGTGTAGTGGAAGAGGAAGTGTATGTGGAGCAGCTACTCGGTTTTGAAACACATGACAGAGAGTCTCATGTATGTGGATTGAAGAAAGCCATGTATGGTTTGAAATAGACACCTAGGACATGGTATGGTAGAATTGATGGTTTCCTATCTAGTTTGGGCTTTACCAAGAGTAAAGTAGATTCCAACCTTTACTACAAGGTTGAAGATGGCAATCTAGTAATTCTCCTACTATATGTGGATGATCTGTTTGTAACAGGTATGGATTGGTTGATTGCTAATACGAAGAGGAAACTTGCTGTTGAGTTCGAAATGAAGGACTTGGTTATGGTGCACTATTTCTTAGGCATGGAGGTGTGGCAGAATGTAGATGGAATCTTCCTTAAACAAGGGAAGTATGAAGTAGAGATTCTGAAGAGATTCATGATGATGGACTGCAAGGCCATAACCACACCTATGGCATCGAACCTGAAGCTATTGAGTGATGCTTCATCATAAGCGGTTGATGCTATGATGTATCATCAAATGATTGGGTCCTTGATGTACACAATGAACACAAGACTAGATATTTTCTTTGCTGTGAACACCTTGAGCCAGTTCCTAACAGATCCGAGACATGCTCACTTGATTGCTACAAATCATATTTCGAGGTACTTGAAGGGTACAGTTAACTATGGGATCAAGTACGAAGCAGATCAGAATATTAACCTAGAGGGTTATGTTGATTTAGATTTGGTAGGAAGTGCTATCAATAGGAAGAGCACTTCAAGATGCTGCTTCAGTATGGGATCAGGTGTGATCTCTTGGTTTAGCATGATGCAATCCCATGTGGCATTGAGTACAACTGAAGCAAAGTATGTTGCAGCTTGTTCAGCTAGTTGTGAGGAAATATGGTTGAGGAAGCTACTATCTAATTTATTTGATCTCCAGATGGATGCTACTTGTATATATTGCGACAACCAGAGTTGTGTGAAGTTGTCATAGAACCCTGTGTTTCATGACAAGTCGAAGCATATAGGGATGAAGTATCACTATATCAGGGATATGGTGCAGAGAGGAGCAGTGAAGCTCTAGTATGTTGCGATAGAGGAATAAAGAGCTAATGTATTGACAAAGACATTGGCTAGAGTGAAGTTTGAGTACTTCAGGGAGAATCTTGCTGTTCTCCATATCGAGGTTCCCTCCAAGGGAAAATGATGAGACCGAGAGCCATTTTGACATGGTGAGAGGATTAGGTTCCTTCCATGGTTAGATGTAAGGGCTGAGCCATTTTTTCATGGTGAGAGGATTTGGTTCCTTCCATGTTAGATATGAGTGCTAAGCCATTCTGATGTGACTGTAGGATTGGTCCCTACATGATCAGATGTAAGGGATAAATGCCATTCTCGGAATGGAGGCACCTGGTCAGTTACCAGGAAAACTCAGTCTGGGACTAAGGGCCATTCTGATATGACTGTAGGATGTAGTTGTACATGATCAGATGTGAGTGCATGGCCATTCTGATGTGATTGAGGGATGTGTTCCCACTTGATCAGATATAAGGGCTGATGCCATTCTCTGGGAGAATGGAGGGACCCGGTCAGTTACCAAGAATCCTTAGTTTGGGACTGAGAGCCCTTTCGATGTGGTGTTTTCGAACATGGTTGAATGTAAGTGTAGATCCCTTTCGATGCGGTGTTTTCGAACATGGTCGAATATAAGTGCCGAGCCTTTTCGATGCGGTGTTTTCGAACATGGTCGGATGTAAGTGCAGAGACCTTCCAATGCGGTGTGTTCACACATGGTGGGATATAAGTGCTGACCCATTCTGGTGCGATGTGTTTACACATGGTCAGATGTGAGTGCTGGGCCTTTCTGACAAGATGAGGTCAGATGTGAGTGTTGGGCATGCCTTTCTGACAAGATGAGGTTAGATTTAAGAGCTGGGTGGGCCATTCTGACTTAGGGTCAGATATAAGCGCTGATGAAGACCTACATGAAGGGTAGGCCTACAACTAGCATGAAAAAGGGTTGGCTCTGTAGAAATTCCTGTGATGAGAAGAATCAAGAGGTAGCACCGATGATGATGATGATCCAGACTTGATGATGATCTAGATCAAGTGATGATCCAAATGTGATGATGATCCATACTTGATGATGATCTAGATCAAGTGATGATCCAGATTTGATGGTAATATAGTGATGATCCAGCAGTGATGATCTAGTGCTCGTGATGATCCAGATCCCGTGATGAAGAAGACTTGAAGAGGTAGAAGAATTGAAGACGATGATGACTTGAATACGAAGAAGACTTGAAGATGAAGAAGAATTGAATATGAAGACAACTTGAATATGATGACAACCTGAAGATGAATATGACGGGATGATCCAGTCGATATAGAGAAGAAGACCAGTGATGAAAATTGTGTCGAAACAATACCTTCCTAGTTAAGAGGAAGTGTTGATTTAATTGTAACTTCGGAATGTATTCACTTATATATCTTATGCCTTGTACCCCAATGTTTATTCTGGGATGTGTCTATAATGTAATTGAGTCATGTTATGCCCCGATGTTCCCATTGGGAGGATCTATAATGTAAACAAGTCATGTCACGTTATTGTGGGTAGCCCTCCTATTGTTCAAGGGTTAAAGTCCCCGCAGTTCTGGGGCACCAGGGTTATTAGACTCACCTAGTGAAGTCATCCCTAGTAGGGTTTAGTCAAGTTGGGAATTAGTATAAATAGAGAGCTATCATCTCTACTTATCACACACTCACTCACACTCAGTTGTAGCGCATAGCTGAGGAAGAAGAAGACACTGGGGCTAGGAAGAAAGAGGTTGCTGCTATCGGAAGATCATCTTACTGTTTTGGGGTTTTACTTTTGGTGTTGATTCTATCTTTGAGGAAGTTGCAGGGTTTTCTCCATTTATGGTTTCCCCAAGGAAAAAAACTGTGTTCATTGTTTCTTGTGTTTGATTGCTGTGCTTGTTATTCTCTCAGTTAAATATCCTAATAATGCTAGCTTAATGTTAAAAATCTAACAGATCAACATTCGATCTGCGAGATATGTGGATGGTTAGTTCATGATTGCTGAGATATCAAAAGAATTTCATCGTATTGGGTGGAATATTAAAACCTACCTTTCAGATGTAGATCAAGCCATGAATACATCCATACTGAGGCTTTGTGCCCAGTTAACCCAAAAAGAAACTTGGCCCCACCCTCATACACTCAAGCTAAGAATAGGATTTTCTAATATCTCACCAGTACCATACTCTAATGCTACTACTTGAATCACATAAAGGAAAGGCTATATATAAACATTATAAAATTACTCTCTTGGACTTCTTGGCCTACAAATACATTAGATCTATTTTTAAAATATTTTTGAAAAGAATGGATTCTACAACTTACTAACTCATAAAGATCAGAAGTTTCTTTTCTAAGTTATTCAATCATAGAAACAACCTGATAAATCAAACTATTTAAGGTAAGTTTATAGATCAGATACAACAAAGTTCGCATGAATGTATGTTAATCACCATCATCAACTAAATGTGAGTGTGTGCACATGCATAAATACCCAATACACAGTTCAATCAAATAAAAGAAAATGGAATTATACCTTGACCTTGATTTGTGGAGCTTCACACTGTCTCCTTCTGCTTTACCTTCCAAAACATCATTCAACATACTTCAAATTTTGTCTTTTTGCAATAATTTCATGTTAGGACCCATCAAATAAATATTTGTCTGTTTACGAAAATAACAAAACCAATCTAAATAAATAAAATACTAATACAATGTAAATTACAATACTATTCAACCATTTAAGTAAATTAATTGTTAATAATAGATCACCTGATAAAAGGAAGAGAACCAAAAACACTATGTATATAAGGCCATCGATCACATCAAAACGCCATTTCTTTCCTCTTAATTATGAAATTTTTTCTCAACGCTATCTATAACAAGTTCCAATGGAGGAGTTAAATAGCAATAGTAAAATTTAAACACTAAAATTATAGAAATAACTATTTTTAATGTATTTTTCCTTACCATTCATTGAGATCCTCTCTGTTTCGAGAATAATTTAATATTCTCTACTAAACAAGACCAACCACGTGAATGTGGAAGCTCTTATGGCCCCTCCCCCCCCCCTCACATCACTCTAATTTCCCCAAACCCAATGCATCTACTTGCAAATAACAATTTACTACAAATTATTTCACTCAATAGCTGAAAGAAGCTTTCATTAAATCATTAATTAAACCATTCAATCATTCAAAAACTGAAAAAAAACATTCATTAAACCATTCATTTAGTCAATAGTCGATAAAAAAAATCAGTAAACCATTCATTAATGAAACAGAGGAAAAAACCATGTAATTTTTTTTATTATAAATAAGAATTACTCAAAATTTATTTAGTCACTTCCTTTTTACTTTTCTTCTCTTTAAATAGTCAATCAAAAGCACATCTTCCAGAATCTGATCCTTAGTCTCCCTACTAGGCTGCTCACAAGGTTGAACTTGCAGCGAGGGGTGATGAATTTCTGCAATAATGTCAAAATGTTTCGTTAATTTTTTTTTTTTATGAATACAAGTAATTCATTTAAAAAAAACATTACAAAGGTGTTTTTTCACCTGGCATGGGAACATCAACATGTTCATCATTATCCTGTACAGGCTCAACCTTTTCAGTGCTATCTGCATGTACATGCTCTGCAGTTGAATTGTGTAGAATTAGAATTAACATTCATCATTTGCAATTATCTATACAAAATAGTAACATATTAATAAATTCATTACCAGGAATCGAAGCATGATCTTCATCTGGTTGGTGTACATCCTCGACATGAACGGGATCATTACTTTCCTGCTAAAAAATGAATAAATAATTTATGTTAATTTTTTATTTACATGAGAATTAATAAATTATCATTAAACTATACCTACGCAATATATGGATCAGAAAAAGATCATGCAGTATTCCTATACAAGCTTCTCCGACGTTCAACAATGGTGTCAAAGCCCTGTTCGAAGCCAAGCTTCATGTCTTCCTCAGTGGGAAATTCTTTGAACCAGTCGGCCTGCATATTTGCATGATGTCATTAATTTTACATTTTTTTCCAGAATAAAATGAAAAAAAATTTCTATATATTATTTGGATGCAGTTTCGGGTTTTTGATACTTACATATCGGACCACCAAGTTCGAATAACCACCAGGCCCAAGCTTGTGTTGACCAATTTTTTCCATTCTTTCCTTGGTGGCCTTAGATGTGTCTGACAACCTAATCAAGTGTTGAATTACGTTAGTCGATGTTCCAAATTCAAGATAAAAACTAATAATAATAAGGCTTACCATTACATTTTGGAATGTATTGCATACCTCCCTGTTCCTGGTGGTATCTTTCTTGCTTTTCTCAGACCCTTCTCTTTTCCATCTTCCACCAGGGCTTTCCACTCCCTAGATGGAATCATCAGAGGGTCCTCATACCTAGGGTTCTTTTCTAGGTGAACCCTATACTAGTCTCGGACAATCTTCAGATGTTGTCCAACCTTCTGTAGGACCTTCAATGTATCGAAGGTATCTTTTTCAAACATACCAACCAAGCGATTAGTCAACTCATCCTTTAAATATTTTTCCTATCTGTCCCACCTTGTGCGGATGGTAGGCCCAAAGATATCCAAGGAAAAATCATTTAGATGTTTATAAAATACATCATTTCCTACAAAACATTAATTCCATAATTAGTCAACATTAAAAAATGTTATCAGTATATTAGACACAAATTATAGAAACTAAATTGAACAATCTATAATCACCTGGAATATTCTCTATCTTTATTGGAACGAGTTCTTTGTTCACAAAAAATGTTGTCACTATTGAACTAGTGCTAGTGACATGAAAAGATCCAGGAAATGTTGCTTCAACATCAGCATTAGTATCTAACCCTGCATCCACCCCTTCTTCTATAACATCTGTTGTGGGTTGGTCATCATCGACTGCACCCTCTTCTAGATTCAGGGGTGTCGCAGAGTGTGTTTCCAACTATTCAGTGGGAAATAAGGGAGCAGTATGTGGTGTACGTGGAGTGGTTTGGTCACTAGGACCAACAACACCTTGACCACCACTGTAAAGCTTCATAAATTCCTGTAAATACAAACCATTGTATTATAAGTTCAATATCATATAAAATTATAAATTATAAAGTTCTAAATGAATTTACATTATTATTCAGGAACTTACTTGCAATTGTTGACATCTCTGTAACAACAATTGAATCTTTGATTTGATCTCTTCTATTTGTGGAACTGTCAATGTCAGAAGAACCAGTTCCTCATTTTGTTTCTCCATGGTCTTCTGTAGCACTCTCGACGGTTTTGCAGACCTACTAATTTCATTATCTTTCATTAACTGGGAGACATAAAATTATAAAGAGTGTTGAGTTGGTGTTTCATAAACCAAATCCCCTGTCTGTAATAGAAATATATAAAACATTGCTTAGTCTTTAAAGCAATAGTCTGTGCAAAAAATTATATTAACAAAAATTGTCTATCATGATAGATTCATTGGATTACATCTAGGTTTACCTAATGCCTAGACGAGGGTGTGGTCTGATCAACAGCTGGGGAGTTACCTCGATCAACCATCTACAAAAAAAGTAGAGAACATTGTCACAATGAATGCAATATGTAAAAGCTAAAAAATACATAACAAAAATAAACATTATGCTACATGTTTTATATGTGTACAAATTTGAAGTATTTAGAATGTGGAATTACATTTATTTTACAGGTTTCCTGGAGGCTCCAGTCGTCTTATCAAACGTTGGGGACTTTCCCCGGTCATCAACCTGCAAAAAAAAGTAGACAACATTATCATCATGAACGCAAACATAAAAACAAAAAAATACATAACAAAATAAACATTATGCTACATGATATGTGTATGATTTTAAAGTATTTCAAATGTAGAATTATATTCATGTTGACCTATTGCCTCGATGCTGCAATCGACTAATCAATAGCCGGTTGGATTCCCTGATCAACAGTCTGCATGGAAAATAGATAAGATTATATAAATGAATCGAATATACTAATGAAAATACATAACAATAGATCTGTTTGTCCATTCTAAATTTTTACAATGGCAATATCGATGTATACTTGCCACCTTGATTCAGGTCTATTAATATCTACTGCGAGGGAGGTGCCCCTGAGAGAACCCTGCATAAAAAAACATACTAAAAATGACCTAACGAAACCAAAATATTCACTAAAACAATTTTAAAACATAACATTTTGATGTATACCTATTGCCTCGTGGATCGTGTACTCCTCTCACCTTCTACTGGGGTGATGAGCCCCCCATCACCTCCCTGGGAAGTCAACATAGGAAATTTAATAGAAAAATATAATTATATGCTAACAAAAAATCCTATAGATGTTAAAATAATTAATAAAAGGTTGGGTAAATTGTTGGATGTTCCACAACCATACTAACCGTGTTTGTATCTATGCAATTCAAATTGTAATTAATAAGTAGTTCTTCCCCAACAACTATTGATTTAATGGTACATACAAAGACACAATTTCCTTCACGCGACTCGAATATGCAGTTGGGTTGCTTAAGTGTAGACCCTGGTTGTGTACTATTTATAAACCCCACAATATTCCCAGTTATTTTTGGCCTTCCGTCAATGTACAACGTTGCTCCTTTATTTTGAGCTTTGTCTTTCAGTTGTATATTGTTGGCTGAAAACCCATATCTAGGCATACTTCGTGTATATTGAACCAGGCGCATCCAATCACTGTAGTTGTAAGAGGGTCCAACATACTCCATCAATTCTGTACATTTGCCGTATCCAACCTTTATGCCATCCATGTAAAACAACCCCAATCCATGTAATGACGATGGTGCAATTCTATATTTCCTCTCATTCACACAAAAATCAATGTTTACTTGAGGAAGCTCCCTAGGCACCCATTGTTTCACTAGGTGTTTGTACCTTAAGGGAACCTCGATTTTTCCTACTGTCTCATCATCATAGAAAAATGATCCCTCTCCTTTGAGAAAAAATTCCATGCATTTATTGAATTTTCTTCTGATCTTATGACATTTAGTTTATCTAGCCCTTGTAGACCGATTGGATGTCTCACTTTCCTCTAGCCTTCTCAAACTCCCCTTGCTTGAGGAAGATAGGTCTGACAAATACCTATTTGGTTCTACCTACACCATGGCCGGAAAAACAATTGGAAATATAATAGCAAAGTACCAGCAAAAAACTTGGAAAGACTTATAAGCATGGCATAATGGTGATATCATTATCCTGAATAATATCAAGAATTCCCTAGTATAACAATTCATCACATAGTCCTTTAACACGATATAAATATCAAGTCATTCCATATTAAATGCTTCAACCAATTAATCTCAAAATACAAACTATGTTTTTTACAATATTCTTAGGTGTACCTATTTTAATTTAGTTTGTTTCTTCACCCAAAAATATAAAAGACATAGTTTACGGATCTCAATATATGTGATGAAATCATTTGCAAATATTCTATATCTTTTTTTTCAAAAGAAAAAGAGGTGTTCCTTGATATTCAGTAGTGAATAAAAGGTAACTTTTACATAGTCCTGGCAATAAGTCAGTCCATTAATGAGTGGATATCATAAGTATCAAAAATATCTCAAGCGAAGGGATGGAACCCACAATCCCAATACGACTGAAGTAGCAATACCACACAGAGAACATAAGGAGCCCAAACATGTTATCCAAGGAGGCATCGAGGGTGGAGAAAACACACCCTTGAGGGGATGAAAACAAACTCTATATCCCTAGCTAAAACACGAAATATGTTGATGTATCCTATAGTAGAAAGAACAAAAAAAGACTATGCCATAGAAATCAAAAGTCTCTTAAATTAACTGTATCATGCCTTCCTCAATGATTTCTCCTAAAATTTACGAGAAGGAGAGGAGGCCAGCCTTCATATTCAATGCTTCCTTGGATAAACGGTCTACACTCATATTGTGCTCTCTGTAGACATGGATAAAGTCATATAAATGAATTTAAGATGTCGGTAGTATAGCATATATGTCGGATATCCGACGAAATGCATTAATTTCTCCAACCTCTATAGATGAGTTCACATTTTGAGAGCTTCTAACACTACACCGACCTGATCACACAACTTCTAGGTTAGTTCTCCACTCTACATTGGCCCGATTATTCATTTTCTTGGCCACTCCTCTCTCCTTACTCTACACCCGTAGGCTTACATATAACTTGGAAAAACTTCCAAATCATCACAACAAACTCCAGTCTGAATCTTGTCCCGATAGCCATTATGGTTTCGAGGTTGTATCAGTTGCATCTGAATCCATCATTTAGGGTTGAATTGAATGGAATTATTCATGTTTAGGGTTCAATTGAACGGAATTCTTCCTAAATGGAATGGAAAACTTCCATCGTTTAGGGTTACAACCAAATGTTGAGAGGTATATGAGAGATAACAATAGACAAACAATAGGGAAATAAGGGTTTGAAGGTTTTGGAAAAAATGAATAATGCAGTCCTGAGTTTTCAGATCTAAGGTGCAAGAATATGCCAAAAATGAGGAAACATAGAGGATAGACAAAGGAAATGTAGAACTAAAAATGTCATGGAATAATTGTTTTGTTTATACTACAATCTCCATTTCACACCCTAGCTATCCTATGGCACCACTAAGGTGAATACAGATGTATAGAATTATTAGGACAATTTCTATAACTGAAAGGAAAGGGTAGGATTTTCTAAGTATACCACTATTGAATTTTTATGTTGGATCAATTGTTTGAAAACCACAATACTTACTTATGCAACACAAGGAGAAAACATTCCTTCTCTGGACATCAATCCCTCATAATTCCATCCCTCCAGTGCTATTCATTTTGGCATATATATGTCTAGACTACTATCCATTAATTTCCAAAAACGTTTATGTGAATCCTTCTTTTATGTCCATGTTTTACTAAGTATACTAAGGGGTGAATAAGGAAGAAGCTACCAATATTTTGGTTGAAGCAGGATGCAAAACAATATGTCGCTCTTATTGTTGAACCCTTAAAGTATTGAATTGGAAAATGGCTATCCTCATACAAGTGGAAAGCATGCTTTGCACAAGAAGCTTGAGTCTATATAGGTGGAGAAATTCTTGACTTCCATTGCTAGTGTCGGGCATATATAACCTACAACATAAACTACAATTTTGTATGTATGGGTAGGGCCTACCTTCTCTTCAAATCAAGAGAAGGAAATCTAATGGGTGCATTGAGCATAATAAGCATGGGGTTGCATTTAAGCCTCGAGCTATGTCAGCTAAAAAAAAACACAAGCAGTTGTGCTTACAATTTGGCACAAATCAACTCCATGAATGAATTATTAATGAAATCTACCAAAAGTAGTTTTACAAATTACTTGTTACAGCTTCAGCTAGGATGTGTGATTAAGCCCCTAAAAACAAGCTATACCAACTATAACCTAAGGGTTTTACCCACTGTCACCTTAGTAACCATATTTCTACACTTCCAGTTGGCTCTTGTCATCAAAATACAATATCTCTCACCAATAATCGCTGCTATGCACACTAAAGATTCCTTAGAGACCATATAATGGAGGATTTGCTATAGGTCCATCATTGATGGCGTGTCAAAGATTTCCCAAAACAGATAGAGAAATATTCCTGTAACCTCTACCCACCCCTTGTGCTCGAAGACAAACTCAATGTATTGATGCATTTTTTCCATAGGATGGACCATATTTCAGGTCTATGCCATGCCCAAAACTCAAATTAGAGATGCCCTGAAATATTGTTGACTGTTGCTATGAAGGCAAAGAGATAAATGAAAACATGCATAGTACTCCCACAATTGAAAACCAAGCCTCCTATTGCTGGCCTTTATGAACATAATTGACCTAGGACTTATAATAAGGATCCCAGAATTATTCAAAAAAGTACCAGACATAGATACTATTTACTGATGCTTAAGAGGCTGCGATGTGCTCATAATGTTGATCTATCCCACATGACTAGCCACAATTTTATTTTACAGATATTGAACACAGAGCCCAGGAATCATGCCAAGAACTAGCCCAGTTTAGCTCAACAAAATCATGCTCAAAAACACTAGGAATTAGCCCAGTTTAACTCAGCAAAACTCCAATTGACCACCCATGCAAAAAAGGGGGTAACAGTCCTAAAGCGTTATGTTATCTCATGAAACAATGTTTTTTATTAATATTTTCTAGACTACTATCCATTAATTTCCAACAAGGTTTTGATCGGTCTTGGATTTTTCCAAGATTATAATAGTTTCCTTTTATGGTTGTTATTTTCATTTTGATTCCGAAGAATATGTTTAATAATTGGGAGTTTGTTTCATTGGAGGTTAATGGGTTCTCAAGAGGTTTGGTGATTGGGTGGACCTCTTCTATCTCTCTTTCCAATTCATTTGTAGTATTTTTAGGCCTATGCATGATTTTTCATAGTCACAGATTAGGTAAATAGTTACATATTCTTAATTTTTAAGGCCCATATGGGGGTTGAGAATAAATTGATTCACTAGTGTCGGACAATTTTAAAGTCTTCCATATGGTTTAATCCCATGAACTCATGCAAATGATCTAAAGCAGTTCTAGGCATGTCTAGCAATAGAAAGAAACCTCCTATCCATATTTTGGGCTGACTTATGCAATTGAACAGTAGTTCTGGGCTTGTTTTAGTAGCAAAGAATGAGCAGAAAGCTAATTCTGGGCTAATTCTGTGAGCTGAGAAGCAATTATGCTATGTTCTAGGTGAAATTTATTGGTTTCCATTTCGCATGTCCTCTGGATCACTACTCTACCCTATTCATTGAAAAAGAGATATAAAGCAACTATTAGGATCCTAAAAAGGGTTTCAATTGAATGGATTTCCAAAGTTTTTTGGAATACTAGGAAGCTCAAATTTATGCTAAGTTCCTTTCTAGTAGAGTACATTATGTCCTCTACTATTACAACCTAGTTGGATATGTTTTCCTTTCTCATTGTGGTGGTAAGAGGAAATTCAATGATGTAAAGGATTACTCTTTGTACATTATATTGACTTATAAAGCTAAGACTTTTGAAACAACAACAAAAATGTATTTACTAAGTTTCATCACACCTCCCCTCCAAGCATATAGGACATAGACATTTCCAAATTGAAAAATTCATCTCTATGAGAAGAATTGGAAAACCTTCCGGTTATCTTTATAATTTTATTTCCTGAATCTGGTTATCTAGGCAGAATTGCAACTTGATATTCTAGGAAACCATTTCTTCTTCAAGATGGGTTGGAGACACCATTAAATAAGCTACAAGGAAATCAGCCCCCTTTTGTATTCTCATATTTCTTTAAACAATCATTGTCTTAGCCATTTGCTCTTCCATCTTTTGTAGTATCTTGGGTCCCAAAATTGCTTGGTATTTTAAGTGATTCCAACTTAGAGGGGTTATGTAAGGAATTTCGTATATAAAATCATATGGAGAAATGTGGATTCAATACTCGTCCCCACTAAGCATATAGGTCACATACATTTCCAAAATAAAATATTCATCTCTACGAGAAGAACAAAAAACCCTCTAGTTATCTTTATAGTTCTTTTTTTGAAACTAGTTAATCTAGAAAGAGTTTAAACTTGATATTCTAGAAAACCATTTCTTCATCAAGATGTGATTGAGACACCAATAAATCAACTATAAGGAAGTAAGTCCCCTTTTTTATTGTTATAGTTATTTTAACAATTTATTTTCTAGTCTTCATTTGAGCCATTTTCTCGTCCATCTTCTGTAATATATTGTGTCCCAATATTGCCTAGTATTCTAAGTGATCCCAACTTAATGGGGTTATTACCAATTACAAGCAAAGGCATTCTAGAAATCTTTGTCCAATGACAAAGATTGCTTGTAACTGGTAAATGGATTATAAATCTTTGTCCTATGATAAAGATTACTTTTTAGATAGGTCTATACCATTTTTACGGCACTATGGGAAATTCTGGGTCTGTTTGTGGCCTCAAGCAACCCTTAAACAACATCCATTTCTAATTCTGGGCTGATTGTGGGAAAAGACAACGTGAGAGTAACAAATATGGGCATGAAAACAACCATAAATCCCAAACCTAGACATTATATGAACTGTTATGAGCCTCTAAACAACATTTTGGGAGTAGTTATAGACTCTAGATGCATTACAGACCTCAATCAGTAGTACTAGTAGTTCTGGGCATGTCTAACATCAGAAAGCAGCCTCCTATCCATATTCTGGGCTGACGTATGCAATTGAACAGTAGTTCTAGGCGTGTTTTAGTAGCAAAGAATGAGCAGAAATCCAATTCTGGGCTAATTCTGTGAGCTAAGAAGCAATTATGCTATATACTAAAAGGAACATGAACATGATCATATTTTCCAATTTGTCATGCTATATACTATCTATAGATATCAATGAACGCCATACATTTGTAATTGACAATTGAATTTGTCATTCATGAATTAAAATTCAGAATCATCATAGATTCATGAATCATGCATTAACAATTTAACATGTTACATCATACTGATACATCAACATCATAACATGTAATTTTCAGACTGAAATAAAAATGAATGTCATACTAATACAATGATATAAACAAGTTAACAACAATAACATACTTATTACTAACATTAACATAATAATTAAATAAATTCTACTGTCTAACAGTTTCAACTTGTCAGTGACACTAACATAGTAACATGATATCATAGTGAATTGTGATACATCAATGGATTTAAATTTCAGTCATAAATTCATAACATTCATCATGAGTCATAATGTCAACAAAACTAAAGGACGGAAGGTTCTTCAAAATAACAAAACTTGATTGTGTATGGATGCTTGCTGTGTATGCTAGCAAGCATACAGAGTCAATAAAATTTGTTGTGTATGCTTGGAAGCATACCCAGCAAGCAAGCAATTTTTTTTGATTTGCTTGCTTGCTGGGTATGTTTCCAAGCATACACATCAAATTTTATTGACTATGTATGCAAATTTTATTGACTATGTATGCTTACTAGCATACATAGAAAAGCAAGCATTTTTTTTTGCTGTGTATGCTTGCTAGCATACAAAACAAAAAAATTTGCTTGATTGCTGTGTATGCTAGCAAGCATACACAAATTTTTTTATTGACTGTGTATGCTTGCTAGCATACACAACCAAAGTGTAGGGCTTTTGTTTCATACACATGAATCCCTAACACACAACAAACCTGGATTTTTTAAGGCTTTTATGACTATTGTTTATACTTTTGGCACCTTCCCTAATGCAAAAGGCTATATCAAATTTGTATATTGTTATTCTAGGGCACACAATGCACTCAAAACCCCTCCAAATAGTTTGTAAATGAGAACTGAGTTCTCTTACCATTTTTTCTCATGCCCAAAATTGGAGCTTTAAACATCAAAATTGGACTAGAACTTACCAAAGATCGTTTTCTATTTTTATTCATCACCTTTTAAGATTGAAACATGCCCAGAAATGTATTTCAACCCTTAGATTCAGCCCATATTCAAAGGTTATGTCTTGTTACTGCTAATTTATAGTAACTTTGTGCCCTTCTTGCCTTTCTTAGGTGAATCATGATGATGATGAAAATTTGGAAGCAGGTGGGAAGAGTAACACAAGGTTGATCAAGTGTTTGATGGAATAATAACACAAGAATGACCACTTAAACTCTCTTAAACAAAAACAACAGTTATATATGGCCTTGGCAAGACTAGTAGTGGGTGGTGCCATTCCAAGTTCCAATTTACTTGCTTGGATATGTTACTCATCTTACAACCTTCTATAAACCTCTCCATATTGGTCCACATGCATAGCCAATATATATATATTGTCTCCAAAGTATCCAACAACTCTAGAGCTATGAAATTCTTGCATTAGTTTGATTCTTGATTCTCCTTGAGGGATGCATATGATATTAAATCTATAAAATAATCCCTCTTCAAGACTAAAATCCATGAAGGATTCAGTTCATGCAACTAAAGCATTGCATCTGAAATCATCATATATGATATGATTTAAAGTCTTCAAACATATGAATTTATGAACATAATTATCATCAATTAGATGGGCCTTTCTCTTTCAGGTAGAACTTATTTTCTTGATTTTTTTCTAGAAAGTCTCTTATTTTATTAGAAGTTACTGCAAAAGATATTTCTTCTGGATTCAAACTCATGATTGCATTGAATATGTGGCTTTATTATAATAATAATCCAAAAGAATGAATATATTCCCAATTTGTTAACCCACAACTTGTATCAACAATAGTTTTTTCTAGTTTCACTAGCTTCAAGGCATCTAGTCAATTGATATTACAATTTTATCACTTTATTGGGCCCTTAGCATTAATGTTTTAGAGGTCAACTTCATTATGCGCAGGTTCTACTATAGTAAAACTAGTGAATGTGGATCCATGATTAATTTTTTATTTCTATCCCTCCTGCATGGGTTTTCTCTCTAATAAGGACTTGGATGAAAGTTTTCTTTTCTTTCTCTTAGGACGAGTTTGATATGCCTTGCAATGCATGTGGCATTGTATTTAGTTGTCTCTCATTTACAGAATTACACAAAATTTCACATAACGACCACTATATACATGATTTTGATTCTGGAATATATCTCCTCCTTCAAAAAATGTTCCATTGACCTTGTTGGCCTCCTTATTGCACCAAGAGATGTGTCTAGAAGCTAGGTAACGATGATCCTAAGTTGTTTCAAGTGTGCATGTGTGTATTCAAGGTGCAAATCTCAATGTTTTTGCACTCTTAACGACTTGAAATACATACATAGCAAAAAAAATTGCTTGCTTGTTGTGTATGCTAACAAGCATACACAACAAATTTGATTGACTGTGTATGCTTGCTAGTATACACAACAAAGCAAGATACACAGCAAAAAAATTTGCTTGATTGATGTGTATGCTAGCAAGCATACACATCAAATTTTATTGACTGTGTATGCTTGCTAGCATACACAACAAGCATGCATACATAGTCAAAGTGTAGAGCTTTCGTTTCATACACATGAATCCCTAACACACAACAAACCTGGAATTTTTAAGGCTTTTATGACTATTGTTTATAATTTTGGCACCTTCCCTAATGAAAAAGGCTATATCAAATTTGTATATTGTTATTCTAGGGCACACAATGCACTCAAAACCCCTCCACATAGTTTGTAAATGAGAACTAAGTCTCTTAGCATGCCTGCTCATGCCCAAAATTGGAGCTTTAACCATCAAAATTGGACTAGAACTTACCAAAGCTAGTTTTATGTTGTTATTCATCACCTTTTAAGACCGAAACATGCCCATAAATGTATTTCAACCCTTAGATTCATCCCATATTCAAAGGTTATGTCTTGTTACTGCTAATTTATAGTAACTTTGTGCCCTTCTTTCCTTTCTTAGGTGAATCATAAAGATAGGTCTCCCGAGGAGATATATTTACCCCCTTTAGATCTCTGAATTTTCATCCATAATGGGAAAAGTAAGCCTTGCTAGTCCCACCCACCCGTAAGGGAATGATAACAAAATTCCTCTCCACGAATCCTATTTTTATTTGTTGGATTCGTCCAGTTTTGATAGGGAAGGACCTTTGTGTGAATACGTTGGGGTTTTTACTCCTAAAAATAAGTAATTAATATCCAAGTAGGATGTTAAGGCGACCAAGCCAATAGGTCGATCAGTAAAGGTAGGTGGCATCAATTGATTTAGAGACCCTGGTACTTTATAGTAGAAAATGATCCAAGATTGGAGAGACAAGGTGGTTTGATGGTGGAGAAATGCATCGTATTCTCCAAGGGATCATTCCCATAAATCCACAATTTATTTCTAATGATGTTGGTTTCTGTTATGGTCATGACTCAACCTTAACAGGATCATAACATTCACAACCAAACACTAGTAGGTCAACAAGGGTTACGAACCAACCTAGGTAGGTTCAAATTGTCACAATCCAGCCCTAGCAGCCTTGAAACAATCACAAGCCGTATTAGCAACCTTCAAATAGTCACGGCCTAGCTCCAGTAATCATGGACCAACACTTAAGAAAACTCATACAACTTAATTGGATTGCTAATAACAAGTTGGAAACCATCCTCTATATCAGGCGAAGGCTCAATTAAACACCTAATTATTGTGCCCTTTGAATGAAACAATATAGGGCAATGAATGAAAGGTTGGTAACTCACTTACTGGTCATTGGCCCTTCATAGTCAGTGTAATGGATCTCTCCAAATCGACAACTATCTCCCTCTATTTTCTTACTCGTTGGAGGGCTGAAGGATGGGAAAAATGCTGTAGAGAAAGTTGTAGCTATAACCTTCTGTTTTCTTACTCATTGGAGGGCCGAAGGATGGACAAAACGCGTAGCAATCTCACTCCATTTTCTTACTTGTCGGAGGGCCGAAGGATGGACAAAACATGCAACAATCTCCCTCTGTTTTCTTACTCGCCGGAGGGCCGAAGGATGGACAAAACGTTGTAATGGAAATTTACGCAGGCGCGAGAGGCCATAAAATCCTGATGTTGGTGTCGATAATGGTAAATGTGTTTTATTAAGTTGACAATGGCCATAAAACCAATCTCAATCATTGAATACCTTATTTAAAACAAATGTCTTGTCTTACCTTTATGTTGTTATCAATCATTTAATGTGTGTACTTACCCATCTAATGTGCCATGTTGTTCGTTCATTGAAAATGCTTGTTGTTTGGTATTGCATGATTTTCTTATCTTGGTTTTGAAGTAAGGAAATTTTCACCACATGTTGAGACTTCTATTATGAGGGAGATATGACAATGATGACGATGATGGTGAAGACGATAAAAAAAAGAACAATGATGATCATGATGACGATGACGATCATGACAACGGCAACGACGATTATGCTGATGAAGATGAAGATGATGATGATGAAGATGGTGAAGTTGATGATGATGATGATGATGATGATGCTGATGATGATGACGACGATGAAGATGATGATGATGCAGATGATGATGATGATAATGAAAATGGAGATGTTGTTGATGATGATGATGGTGATGATGATGATGATGAAGATGATGATGATGATGAAGATGACGATGCTGAAGATGATGATGATGATGATGATGGTGAAGATGGTTATGTTGACGATGATGATGATAATGATGATGATGGTGATGATGATGACGATGAAGATGATGATGAGATGGAAGATGACGATGATGACGATAACAAAGATGGAGATGATAATGATGATGATGCTGGTGATGATGGTGATGATGGAGATTATGATGATTATGGTAGTGATGATGGCGATGATGGTAGTGACGATGGCGATGATGGAGATTATGGTGATGATGATGATGGTGATGATGGAAATTATGCTGATTAAGACGAAGATGATGATGATGATGAAGATAGTGAAGTTGTTGTTGTTGATGATGATGATGATGATCGTGATGATGATGACAATGAAGATGACAATGATGTAGATGACGACGATGATGATGAAAATGGAGATGTTGTTGATGATGGTGATGGTGATGATGATGACGATGAAGATGATGATGATGAATATGACGATGATGAAGATAATGATGATGATGAAGATGGTGATGATGAATATGGTTATGTTGATGGAAATTATGATGAATATGGTTATGTTGATCACCATCATCACCATCATCTTCATCATCATCATCATGTTGATCATCATTGTCTTCATCTTCATGATAATCATTATCATGATCATGATCATGATCATGATGATCATCATAACCATCACACCATCATCACCATCATCGTCATCATGTTGATCATCATCGTCTTCATCATCATGACCCTCATCATCATCATCATCGTCGTCGTCGTCGTCATCGTCTTCATCATCATGATGATGGTAATGGCAATGATGACGGTGATGATGCTGATGATGATGATCACCATCATCACCATAATCATCATCATCATCATCATTTCCATCATCATCATTGCCATCATCATCATTGCCATCACCATCATCATCATTCACATTATCATCATCATCATCTTCATCATCATGGTCATCATCATCATCATCATCTTCATCTTCATCATCGTCAACATCATTACAGTCATCATCGCCATTACCACCATCATCATCGTCGTCAACATCATTACAATTTAAAATTTAAATTACAATTACATTACAGTCTACATATTAGAATTCAATTACAATTTAACATTGCAATTCAATTGCAATTTAAATTTTCAAATTTAAAGCGTAATTACAACTAAAAATTCAATGTGCAGTTACAATTTAAAAGTTCAATTTCAATTATGTTACATTGGATCACCACGACCCAATTTGTTTAACACATTCGAGCACCATGACCCAATTTTCACTAAAACCTCCCATCTCAGGTATCTTTAATCTTGATTTCAAAGCATATATATATATATATATATATA
>LPNX010803592.1:463284-485788 GCA_001517045.1 Pseudotsuga menziesii
CACGTTGCAATAAAAACCCTATATAAACAAGGAGAAATAAATTCCACAAAAATGTCCAATAAAAACATATTTCCTAAGTTTATCCATTTAATAAGGTAAGATGGTTGTATATTTTAACATTCTTGGTATTCAAATGGTACAATGATTTTGTAATACTTTATCCTATATGTTAATAATCATCCACCATCTAATATATTTATTCTTGATCTTAGAATATCTAAAATAATTACTTATAAAATTATTAAAAAATATTTCACAAAATAAATATTTAATATAAAAAGTTAACAAATAATACTTTGATTAACTTTTTTTTATGTTTATTTTTACAAAATTGGGCATTGTTATTATATTTACTCTAAAATTGAGAATGATCATATTATTCATACAATCTATCTTAGATTTTAATTTTCTCATAACTTTTGACTTTGCCATAAAGTCACTTTTATCTTAATAATAAAAAATGTCGAAAAATAAAAATCTAAATTTAATGTCATACTAGAAACAAGGAAGATAAGCCACTTAGTGGCTAGTATGTCTATAAGCGCATGCATGTTTGAATTGTCTTATTGATGAAGTCTCATGATTGGATTTTTGTTCATGGAGAAGATCGATGCTACATCTAATTATCATGATGATGAAGACGATGGTGATCAACATGATGAAGATGATGGTGATGATGGTGATGATGATGATGAGGGTCATGATGATGAAGACGATGATGATGAAGACGATGGCGATGATGATGATGATGATTATCATCATCATCATCATGAAGATGATGATGAAGACGATGATGTTGAACATCATGATAATGATGATGATGAAGAAGATGATCATGATGATGAAGACAATGGTGATCAACATGATGACGATGGTGATGTGGATGGTGATGATGAAGATGAACATAATGGTGATGAAGACGATGATGCTGAACATCATGATAATGGTGATGATGATGAAGATGATCATGATGGTGATGATCGTGATGATGACTACGACGACAATCAACATGATGATCATGATGATGATGACAACGATGATGATGAGGGTCATGTTGATGAAGATTATGACGATGATGATGATGATGAGGGTCATGATGATGAAGACGATGATGACGATGATGACGATGATGAGGGTCATGACGATGAAGACAATGACGATGATGATGATGATGATGAAGACGGTAATAATGAACATGATGATGATGATGATAATGTTGATCATGATGATGATTATCATGAGGATGAAGACGACGATGACGACGACGACGATGATGATGAAGATGATGATGATGATGATGATGAAGATGATGATGATGATGATGATGATGATGAAGACAATGATGATGATGAAGACAATGATGATGATGATGAAGACGATGTCGATGATGATGATGAAGACAATGATGATCAACATGATGACGATGGTGATGTGGATGGTGATGATGATGATGAACATAATGATGATGAAGACACTGATGGTGAACATCATTGTAATGATGATGATGATGAAGAAGATGATGATGATGAAGATGATGATGATGAAGACGATGACGACGACGATGAAGATGATGATGATGATGGTGATGATGATGTTGATGATGATGATGATGATTATCATGATGATGATGATGAAGATGATGATGATGAACATCATGATGATGAAGACTATGATGCTAAACCATCAAGATAGTGATGACGATGATGAAGATGATGAAGATGATGAAGACGATGATGATCAACATGATGACGATGGCGATGATCAACATGATGACGACGGTGATGATGGTGATGATGATGATCAACATAATGATGACAATGATGATGAAGATGATCATGATGGCGATGATGGTGATGATGGTGATGGTTATGATGATGATGATGATGATGAATATGGTGATGGTGATGATGATGAATATGATGATTATGATGATTACGATGATGATGATGATGATGATGATGCTGATGATGATGATGATGATGATGATTATGATGATGAATATGATGATTATGATGATTATTATGATTATGATGATTATGATGATGATGATTATGATTATGTTGATTATGATGATTTATATGATGATGATGATGATGATGATGATGATGATTATGATGATCATAATGATAATGATGATTACGATGATGATGATGATGATGATGATTATTATGATGATTATAACGATGATGATGATGATGATGATTATGATGATGAATATGGTGATTTCGATGATGATGAATATGGTGATTTCGATGATGATGATTATGATGATTATGATAATGATGATACCTGATTATGATTATGATGATTATGATGATCATGATGATCATGATGAGGGTCATGATGATGACGATGATAATGATGATGACGACGACGACGATGATGATAATGATGATGATGTCAATGATGAAGGTGATGATGATAATGAAGATGATGATAAACATGATGATGATGATGAAGATGATGGTGATGATGATGATGTTAGTAACTCTTGTAAAAAAAATAAGATAAAATAATAGGTCTAATTAAATATTTAACTTTAAATATGTTTCATCATCTTCTTCATCCAAGTCATCATATTCTTCATCCAAGTCATCATCCGTATCATCAGATCCAGAGTCAACATTGTAAGGATTGGCCATATCATCATCATCATCTAATTTAGTTACACTCATCGTGTCATCATTGATATAATCTTCATGGGCATTGTCTGCTACATTATCTGATTCAACTAATTCTTGGACATCTTCTATTGGATCATCATCATCATCTAACTCATGTTGACCATGTTCTTCATCATCGTCTTCTATATTCTAGGTTATACCTTACTGGCCTTCCCCTTGGATCATGTCTCACAACAAATTACCATCCCACTTTACCTGGAACCTCTGAGTAAAATACCTATTCACATTGGATTAAAAGAACATAGGCTCCATTCCTGGCTCAAACAACCTTGTATTTACCATGGTAAATCCATTATCATGTTCAATAATAGTTATATTTGGATTACATTGATTCAATCATAAACTATACCATTTGACAATGAACATAATTACCTTGAAGGATTTAAAGTCACACTATAGAATATCTTCCAAATACCCATAGTATCGATTTTCTGAGAGTTCTGGATGTCTGTCACTTCTAGATGAAAAATTGGTCACCTCAAAGATTGCATATATCCCACAATATGATGTTTTCTTTATTTCATCCATTTTTTTATGCGATATCTACAACCATTACAGACCATAGCCTTATGGTGTATGACCTACAATAAGCAATACAAGAAAAGATTACACAATGATTCAATAGTTATGCAACAATACATGGAAAAGAACAACATGTATGTCAAAATGTAATTTGAAAAATAAAATATTTAGAGTGATTGATTAATATGCTTTCCCTTTTATCTTTTAAACCACATGCTAAATCGATTTCTCTTTTTGTAAGATTTCTATCTCAATTGCAATGTGCTGCTTTTACCAATGATGCCACACCTTCCCATGATATTCCATGACCTGATTGTTCACATCGTTAATCCATACCTTCATCCAGTAAAGATTGTTTGTGATGTATAAATGAATTGCATCCCACTCTCGACCAACTGCTTGATGACAAAAAACATTAAAATGAAAGACAAATGTAAATTTTCTGAACAAAATATATGCTCTTAATTGATGCAATAAATTGAAAATGTAATTAGAATATGAATGATATAATAAACATCGATTAGCTAATAATTACCTTTCACCTTTCTCAATCTACCTTTCCCCTTTAGTTTCTCCTCTTCAAATTTGTTATTGGAGTCGGGATCACAAATGCGACGTAAATTGAGCTTTGACGTTAAATTAGGAAGATATTCACTAACATACAACATGTTTTGGTATACCGTATATCCTTCCATCATAGAACCCTCAACATGTGCTCATTGTCTCACCAAACCCTTCATAAATTTCAAGTGCCTCTCAACTATCCACATGGACCTTGAGTGCACAAGTCCACAAAACTCAATCTCCTCAACTTGGTGTATGAGGTGTTCCTGTGCATTGAAAAATCTCAAAGGTAGATGCCTCTGCATTTCAGACATGAGACGAGGAATTTCTCTCCTCCAATACTTTATATCTCCTTTATGGATTTCTATAGATGTAAACCATCTACAAGTGACGTAAAATAATAAGGATATTTAACAAAAAAAACATTAAATTACATATCATGAAATAGTTCACAAAAAACAAATATAAATTATATGGAGAATTAAAGAAACAATAAGCACAAGCAACTAGTCACTAGTTACCTCATGTATTTAACAAGATTATATATAACTTGTTTGACATTATTGTCAAAGTTGTCCGGGAGAGAGAGAGGTAGAACATACTGTATCAATATACAAGCCATGCCATTGTTTAAAAAAATAGTATACAAACAAGGAAAAATTATGCAATAAAATGAAAAAACATTTTATATGGACATAACAATAATAATTACCTTGATGAAGACGTACCAATCATGTGTTTTGATCCCCACAAAATCACCTTTTTTAATGATATTATTCAAGTTCACACAAAATCCAGTGGGAAATTTAATTTTCCGCATTACTTCTTTGACAACATTGCTTTGCTGCTCCATAAACATCCATGGAATTGAGTTTATATTAATCTGGTCTCCACTGCTATGAAATTGGATGACATCTTTTGTTGTATGGTTGCCTTCTTGAATGTATTTGCAAGCTTTCACAATTTTATCTTTCTCCCTCCTTAGCTCCAGTAGTCGCCATAATGTTTCACTCACATTCTTTCCAATATGCATTGTATCAAACAAATGAGCAATTTGTAGGTGCTCATAGTAGGGAAACCTGCTGAATTGTATAGGATAACTTTTCATTCCTCGTGGAAGCCCATTAATGCATTCATGATCACAATGGACATCATGAATATTAGTTTATAAATAAATTACATCATAAATCAAATATGGACACTACAGTAAAAAACTCACAATAAAAATTAAAATACATAACAATTCATATACGATGATCCATACGTACCAGCTTGACGATTTCTATTGTATTGCATCTTCCAAAGGTGAGGTGTCATTCTCCATGGTTTTAATGCAGTCTCATGCTTCCCATTGAAAATAATTTTTTTCTAGTTGTTCTATACCTGTGATTCTTAGAGAGGAAACACCTATACTCATCAAACATGTCCTTTCTTAAGCTTTTTGAGTGATGAGATTTTATCTTAGGACCAGAGAATGGACATGCAAATTTACCCTTTGTATGAAGACCTACAATATATAGATGTGGAATGTCTATGCCAATTATAATTATATATAAAATATATTAACCACTTCATATAATTAAATGCAATTAAAGTGGCACTTAAAAAAAAACCACAAAATTGGGTTAACCCAAGGGCATCGTGTATTGTCCATACAACCATTTCATGGAATTGAAATTTCATTTTCCGTATTGGTCTAGATACGTCATACATAGTGATTCCATTCCATAACTTTAGTAGCTCATCTATAAGAGGTTTGATATATACATTCATATCTTTGACTTGGAACTTACTTGATTGATTTGAAGTACATATAAAATATATAATTATGAGAACCATTAATATATATAAACCATGCACAAGAGTAAAATAAAAAATATACAAATGAAATTAGGAAACATAATATGACAAATGAGATGCCACAACTACATTACAAATAAAACAGTTGTAGACACAAAATACGTGGAATAATCATCGACAACATTATGTGCTCCCTCTTTAGTGACAACCATGGAGGAATGTTATTGTTTATAACAAAAATAGGCCACACCATGTAAATGGATTAAAAAAATCCTAAGATTACGTGGTTCTTCTTTAAAGCAAGGCCACTTTTCCTCCATATCTCTAAAAGCAGAACCATTTGCAGGCATTCAGATAACATCATCTTAACTTCTATTCCTGGCATGGTAATCCATAAATTGCGCTAAGTTATTGCACTTGAATAGTCGTTGCAAACATGGAATGATGGGAATATAATGAAGAACCTTGTGGGGCACCTTTTTTGTTACTTGATCTGTTCGATATCTACTTATATGACATTCTGTACATTCTGTTGCAAATTCATGCTGATTATAACATATAACATGGTCATTAGGGCATGCATGAATTGCTGCATAATGCATTCCAATCTCTTTCATGATGGAAGATAAATATCGATATGTGCGAGGTAAAATATTTGATGGTGGTAACAAAAATTCAGCTATCAAGCTACATCAAAAAATAAATTATAGTTAATGTAATAAATAAATAATATTAACGAAACACTCTTCATCCGTATGATGATCAATAATGAATTAGGAATACAATTATTAGAGGAATACAAATAAAATTTATCACAATCATATATATGTGATGGATTATTTTACATACCTTAGCATCCGTGTGATTGATATGTTTGAAAGACCATTCATAACCTTCAAGTTCATTATCAACAATACAACAGAGAGAAGACTTGTTTTGGAGCCTTCATAAAGGGGTTCATATGCCTTATCGAGAAGAGGTATATCGTTTTCATTATCAAAGTCATCAAAATTTTCATTATCATTGTCATCGTCATCATCCATTCTAACATTAAATGAATCATGGATCAATGTATTTGTATCATCATCTTCAACTACGTTATCAGTATGATCATCTTGTTCCATATGATCATTCACTTGTTCTCCATTAAACATAGACGCTCCATGATCCTCTGGAACTTGTTCTGAAAGCACTTCCTTTGGATGATATGCCGTAGGGTGTCTTTCCTTTATAAATACATGAGAAAATAAATAGATATAAGTTAATATAAGAAATATTAAAATAATACATACATTTACCAAAGCAAAGAATAAATTTTTTTTTATAATGCTAAACTTACAAATGGACGATATTGATTCCCCCCCTTAGCGTGTCCATGTTCCCTGCAATATTTTTTGGCTGTTGAGATCAATATTATTCTCCTTTTAAATCCCCTGCATTGAGTACATGGACAATAACATTTTCCATCACCCTTTCATTTTGTTGCATCCCATAGTCTAGCAAGCAATTGTTGATTGTGTTCGTTTGGATCAGGAAAATTTCTATTTGACATTTCGTCACAAACTTCGTGAATGAATACTATTGACAATTTTAAAAAATCAAGTTCCACGCATCAAAATTTTCTCAAACGGAGGTTTGTCAAAGAATAAAAAAAATCCCGCAAACTGTCTGTCGAACAAAAAAAAATTCTCGCAACCTCCCGTTGAAGAATAAAACAATTCCTTAAACCGTCTGTCGAGGAATAAATAATTTCCGCAAACCGTCTATCACTTATATAGAAATGTAACTCCCCGGGTTTGGCCCCGTTTGCATAAAAAATGTATATGATGTTTATATTATATTTAATCGTGGTGTGGAGCTAAAGGCAAAATCCCCACCATCGATTTAGCGTTTTTTATGTTTCGGCGATTAAAATCGTTGCCGATGGTATTTTGTGCTAGTCGACACATTATAATTTTGGACATCATGTAAATATGCCATTTAATTAAAAACCCACAACCAGCTATGCCAATGCAACATTAAAAGAGATGGGGCATGATTTCCTAAGGATAAGGGGGGGGATATTCAAACCTTTGGGGCCAATGGGGAAAATCCAAATGTCAGAGGGAGAATCCATCAAACTGTCAACTACCTTTCTTGTCTTATTCAACCAATCATTTATTACTGCTAGAAATGGGTTGAATTAGTTATTGCATGGGACTGGGAAGAGTATGGGCAAAGAAATCCAAATTCAGGGAAACAACCATTTTTGGGAAAACGTTTTTTTACTTATGGGGCAAGTTATTGCCCAAAAATGCTGCCCATTCCCTCATGCATGGACGTCCTCCTCTTCATTCACAATTTTGGGAGATCTTGGGCACTTCACTCACGTTTTTGGAGCTAATGTGCATTCCCCATCCACGTTTTTACAGTTTCCTTCATTTTCACCATGACTGTGAAGTTAGTTTTGCAAAGCTCAGTGGATGGGCTCTTGGATTGATGCTTTTGTTGTTTTTTCCCAGGCTGGGAATCCGTTTTTGTAATTCCCAACAAATTGGAGAAGAGGCCACTATTTCTGGGTGTCTCTAGAGGCTGTTTTCTCCCACGTGAAGCTAATGAACATTTGGTGAAATCGATTTTGGCTCCCAGGGCTGTTTTACCCACTTACCATTTTCGATTTTGGCTTCCACGACATATTTGTCCATGCCCAAAACTGTAATTGTTGTGTATGCATCTTTTGGCTTTGGTCTGAACTAATTTGGGAGTGGAAAGAGGTTCTGACCAGCTTGATAAACTTGGTGTGTGAAGGAACCTCACAGACATATCTAGGGGGATGGTTTTATTCTTTTCACACTTTGAATAGCACTGGAAGGGAAGGCATAGCCCGAGGGACTATGTAGCAGAGGAGGGGATGCTTCCTTGTGTTGGGTGGGTAGATGTTTAGAAGCCAGGATAGATTTGGTGTAGGTGTCCATAGCTCCATTGAGGAGCTCACTAGCTTAGAACTCAGCCTTTCCAGCTCCTTTGTAGCATGATAAACCCAACTGTGTTGGCTTGACTGAGTTTGTAGTATCCTTGGCTAGGTGTGAGCCTGCTAGTGTTCCTCATTCATTGTGGGAATCATGCCCAACCCGGGGGTGGCAGTGCTGCTAAGAGATTGATGAGCACACCGACCTATGGTTGGGTGGAATGTTGTAGCGACATAATTGGTTGCGGGGTGAGCCTCTTCGTAAGATAAGTATTCTTGTGTTTAAATCTCTGCACTTGTATTTGCTTAAGTGAATTATGATGAACATGTTAAATGCTTGAATGGAATGCATTTTTCTTCCACTGTATGTTAAATATTCATGCATCTGTGTATGATATTAGTTCAATGTGTTTCATTTTATAGTATGTTCATGGGGCTAGATTTCCCGGATTAGATAACAGCATAGTCGCGTCCTCTCTCTCTGGTAGAGGGGTAGGGACATGACAAGCAAACATGCCAGAATGTTTAAAAATGTTTATTTTTATAATTCGCCAGTCGTCAAATATCTGATGATATGAACCTAGTCACCGTTGGAAATATGGGTTTAAACTATTTGAAATATGTCTTTATATTATTTCAAAAAATAGCCCAAGGACATCAAAAATCCGACGCCTCATCCTCCAAATGTCGTCGCAAATTCGACACACTATTGTCAGATATTCAACGAATCATCCTCCAAATGTCGTTGCAAATTCGACACACTATTGTCGGATATTCGACAACTCATCCTCCAAGTGGCGTCGCAAATTCGACACACGTCTGCCGCAAATTCAACACACTATTTTCGGATAACTAACGACTCATCCTCCAAGTTTCATTGCAAATTCAACACACTATTGTTGAATAACCGACGACTCATCCTCCAAGTTTCATCGCAAATTCAACACATGACCATCGCAAATTTGACACACATATGTCGCATATCTGACGACATAGTGTTGAAAAGTGTTGTTGAAAAACCTACGCTAAGGACGTTGAAAATCCTCATCCTCCAAATTTTGTCGCAAATTCGAAACACTATTGCCGGATATTCAATGACTCATCCTCCAAATGTCGTTGCAAATTCGACACACAACTGCCACAAATTTGGCACACTATTGTCAGATAACCAATGGCTCATCCTCCAAGTGTCATCACAAATTAGACACACAGCCGTCGCAAATTCGACACACGTTCGCCGCATATTCGACGACATAGTGTTGCAAAGTGTCATTGAAAAACCTACGCTAAGGACATAAAAAATTTGACTATGATTAAAGAAATCAGAAGGTACAGTACTTTTCATTATTGCAAACCGACAAACATGTACTTTACGTCGGATGTCATCAGATTTTGTCATCGGATTTTGGGTTCAAATCTTGTTGTGTAGGATCAATCTAGGCTCCTAGAACTTAGTGAATTCTAAGTCATGTATAAGTTCCCAAATTCATAATGTAGAGGATACATCTCATTGCATGTTCATCTCCTCAAAACTTGGTCATTATATAAGAAATTAGGAAATCAAGGGTGCTATCAGTGGGCCTGCATTGAGTCTTTAAGGTGGAAAATATAGGCATAACAGATTACCCCTTAAGCATGAGGTCAGAAGAGAAACTGATGGTTGAAACACTTTACAATAAGCATAGATGCAACACAAGGGAAGAGGTTATAGCCATGAGAAAATACAATGTGGTTATATGTCAAAGTGTATATGAAAAAGACATAATGGTCTCCATAGTACTCAAAAAATATACTCCATCACAACTTGGGGAGTGTAGCATGAATAAGTGGTGCCACTCCAAAACCTAGGGTCTCTGTCTATACCCCAATGGTACGATGCCACAACATGAGAATAGATGTGCCGATGTAGAGCATGGTAGAAACAATATAATTACCGATAAGTGAGGATATTGTTAACATACGTAAGGGAACCCACCGACGATGAATTTTGATTTTATGCTTTAGCACAAAGTTTGCTTACATGTTATTTATAATCCACATTTTGTTTTCTAAAGTTTGAATTTAGTTTATCTCAATTCTAAAAAGTATGCTGGTCTCAAATATTTATTCCTTATAGATAAGATAAAATAAAATATATTTATTTTTTAAATATTATAATAAAGAAATTTATGAAATATAAATCCTTTGTATTGACTTCTAAAATGCATGCCTTGCTTTTATTTTTACAATAATAGAAAAAATATTATCTTGTATCCTTTGTAATAATAATATTCTTAAAAAAAATATTATTATAAAAATTTATAAAAAAAATATTGTCTCCTTTATATTATTATTTTATAAAATTTATAAATACTAAAGTGACCTAAATTACCATATACTATCTTTATATTAACTTTTGGATAATATAGTAAAGAATGATATTAAAACATTCTTAAATTATTTAAATGTGAAAGGTTGGAAGGGCTTTCACAATTGCACAAACGTAAGAGTTTAAGATAATTGCACACAATTAAATGTTTTAAATCAAGAAAGTTTTCTCATGAATTTGGTGATCTCAGGGAATTTTGTTTGTTGGAAATATTTTTACTTGTTAAGAATTTAAAAGAGTTCCCAAAAGTAAAAAAAGCAATGTTTATAAATTTAGAATATTAAATATTTAAAATATCGCAAAAAAATCTTTTGTCATAAAATTAAGAATTTATAATTGTTCAAAAGTAATTTCCCAAAAGAAGGAATACCACACCAACATGAATGATACTATTTATAGAGAATACTGAAGGAACTAAAATGAAGTGCTTCCAATTGAAGGTTGAATAGTTTGTTATAAAAGAAGGAATACCACACCAACATGGATGACACTATTTATAGAGAATGCTGAAGAAACTAAAAGGAAGTGCTTCCAATTGAAGGTGGAATAGTTTGTTATATGTCGAATTTTGGAGCATCGGATTTTCCTTTTCTATATAATTTTTTTAATGTGCAAATACATAGCTGATGTTTTTATGGAAACTCCAGCTAGCCAGCTTTTCACCAGCCATCCTAGCTAGTCAGACCAATCAGCTTTGCCAGTCAGATCAGCCAGCCGTTTTCGGATTTTCCTTTTATATATAATTTTTTTAATGTGCAAATACATTGCTGATGTTTTTATGGTTGGCATTGTTTTATGTGTAAATACAGTTTTAATGTTTTTATGGTTGCCATTGTATATCATCCAAAACTATGACAAAAGTTTAGAATTATTGAATAATGGATTATATAATATTTTTATGTGTAAATTTATGTTATTAAAAAAGATGTAAATGATTTTTTTCATTAATCTATTTAGTTTAAAATTTTATTAAACATTTAAAAAAAATTAAGATATAAATTTATTTTAAAAATTCTTAGTTAAAATAAATATTTAATATATGTTAAAATCTTAGTTTATATATATGTTGGTATTTTTTCATTATTTTTTATATATACTTTTTTAATATTTTAATTTATAAATATTTATATTATATATATTGTTTTATAATTTTTTGTTTTCATAAATATAATCACAAGTGTATATATCTCATATTAAAACTCAAAAATGTATTCTTTGATTTTTTTTACTTTATCATCTTAAAATGTTATAAAAAAAAGCATCTCCTCCTTTTGCAATAAGAAAAAGCATCTACTCCTTTTGTAAACATAAAAAAAATCGATATATAGATTCAGCAAAGTGCATACACATCTAAAATATTTTGCAATAAGAAAAAGCATCTATTCCTTTTGTAAACATAAAAATCTATATATAGATTCAACAAAGTGCACAAACATCTAAAATAAAATTAAAATGATATAGATTTACTAGACATTTCTAAAATAAAATTTACTCTTTATTTAAAAACATATTTATTCCATGTAAATGTAGAGATATACTTTTCCATAGAAAATCAAATTGCATTGACTTACATTAATTCATTTTAATAATATTTTTTTTTACAATATTTGAATATTTTAAAAAAATAAAATAAATTCAACTATTTTTAAAATATAATATTTTGCTTTTATGATTGGTATAGAGTAGGATTACTCTATTGAAACATAAATCTTTGCCAAAGTGATTTTCATTTTTAGAATAAAAAAAAATTATAAAAAAAATCCCCTCTTCATGTCTTGCTATCATCGTTATGTCTTCCATTCATGTAGCATTAAATATAATATTATACTTTTAGCTTGACCATACTTTGCAAGTTGGCAAATCAGACTTATATGAACTCAATCAAGCTTATAGGATAATGCTCGGATAGTTAACAAATTTGCTCATAGCAGAATCAACTCGACAAATTACCAATACACCGAAAGCATTTACCCAGAATTTTCATTAATGCCTTTACTCCTCCACCTAAGTTAACATCCAATAAACCAAAAGTTAGAAATGTTTTAATATTCAGAGAATTGTTTGTGCATCTTTTAGCATTTCCAATCCACTGGTCATGTCGATGCTTTGGCTTTGGCTTGTACTCCTGCTACTTCTTGTTTATGGGATTGGTTTCATGTTATTCAGAGCTAGGTAGAGCAGCACGCCCTGCATGAAAAAAGTGAAGTAAAAATTGGCATGTGAAGTCTTTAATATGATTATACTTTTTTAACTATTTCCTTCCATTTACAAAAGGCCAAAATTAAAAAGGAGTTGTTTAAAGAGGGATTATTTATTTATTTATTTTTGGTTGGTTATTAATTGTTTCTAGTTATGAATCTTCATTGAATTTTCAAAACTTGTAAAAACATTGCTAAATTTTAGAGAGTATAGGTGTTTGAGGTTTTGGTGTCAGGTGATTTCATTTCTACACTTAAAAATGCCCAACAAACAAAAAAATTAAACACCATGCCCCACTAAAAACACCAAATTCCAGTTAATAATAATAATAAACCAAAAATTCCAGTTAATAATAAACCAGAAAATCAAAATCGTCCCTAGTTAAACAGCTCCAAAAAAACATTAAAAACCATGGCCCGCTAAAAACATGGAAACCTAATTCTAATTCGGTTATGTAACTTGCATTCAATGAACGGAACGCGTAATGTATCGACCGGACAATCGGTAGATCATCGGAGTTTTGTCCGATAGTGCTATTCTCTTCTGCCCTGCGGATTATCTCTAGAAGCTCCAAGGATTAGCTAATTGGTTTGTTATATAATACAAAACATAAATATAAATATAGTTTATTTTTATTATATTGATAGGTGTTTAAATATTATTTTATATTATGGATTTTTTTGAGTTAATTAACAAAATTAACATTAGTGTAACATGTGTGCAATCAAGATTCATTTCATAGTGGTAGTATATTGTTACGCTTCAATGCATCTTGATTAAGATTTAAATAAGCTTTACATAAGTGGTGGTTAGATAAATGGATAGAAATAATGATTTTTTGTTTTTGTTTTTATTAAATAGTATTTGTTTTATGTTTATATTAATTAATTTAATGTTTATTTAGTAATTAGTTTAATGTTTAGCTTTTGTTTAACAATCAATTATCTCCACAAAACTAAGTATGGGATTACTTTACTTCTGACTTTGTTGATCTATATATATACTTCTGCCAACTACTTATTTTTAAAAGTTTTGAGAATAAACCAAACTTCTTTTTTCTTTTATATATATATATATATATATAAAATTAAACTAAAAAGAACATAGAAAAGATGTCATGTAAACAACAAAAGAGATAGGGAAAGTCCATGGGAAGAAAAGTACACAAGCTGCTGGGTAGTAGTATAAAAGCCTATGATGACTATTGTAGAAGCATTGGGCAAATAGTAAACAAGAAAAGGCATATTAGTTGTTTTCTAAGCATGTGTTATACATATATATGTGTTCTCAATACTTAGTTTGAAGGCTTTTCGGAATTAATGAAGGCTTCTCATAATTAATTATATGTTCCATGGAATTTAACATAGTTAAATTACGAATTTAACTTAGAGTAAATTATGCCCTTAAATAAAAATAAGTAAGCATACATGATGTTGCAATGGTCGTGATTCATGAAAACATAATCCCACCACTTCCCCTATCTTTATTTGTCAGAAAGTATTCCAAGATGCAACTTAAATCCTGTCACAAGATGGGAATTAAAATCAAATGTGCATTCAGTTTTCCTTCTCTAAATTGCATTAAAAACACTCGCAATTATGTTGTAAAAGGCTATTTCCAAGCCACTTGATTAAACAATTTCTTTGTTTGACACCAATATCTTCATTATGTGTACCTATTTTTTTCTTGGACAAACAAGTTTGTATCTTGAGGTGCCACATTATATGTTATGGTCGACCCTCAGTTTGTGCTAGTTGTATGTGAGATATCTCCTAAAAAAACCATTGAAAAAAAAAGCAGGTATATTAACAAAGGATAGAAGATCAATCTTATCAATGACTTCTTGATTCCTTCGAGACTTTTTCATGATTGACTACATAAAACTGTATCTTGTCACACCATCTTCCAATTTCACGGTTTTTAGCTTCAACAATTTCTTTCATAATTTGTTCCATCTCAGCCTTTGTTGAAACCCTTCCAATAGCTTCTTCTACATATCTTGCAACAACAAGTTGTCTACCAATTTCATCAGTGCAGTCCAATCCCATATCATGGGGCACTAGATTGATTATCATGGATGGAAATAACATCCCAGGCTTACAAGAAGTTTTTTTCCACTAGTTCTACACGTGATTCAAAGTTTCTTCTATTCGCTTCAATCTTCATGTCTCTACTGATAGATTTTCTTTTAAAGAATCAAGTTCAGTTTGTAGCCTCATTTTGTAAGTCTTCGAGCCCTGTGATGTAATATATTCAGGGAAGATATTTGTATTACAAATTAGTTGACACACAAATATGTCATTGTCATTACACCTCTCTCAATATGAATATATTTACGCACAAGGAATGCTTGTTGCCTCTACTGTCTAAAGTTCTCGGTTGCTACATTGTTGCTACTTCAACAATTGTAAAAGTCCCTCAGGTTCATACCATTTAAAATTTTCATATCGAATTATTTTGCTAGCGGAATCGACAACTAGGGAACCAATCTCGCTATCACTATACCCCTAGGTGCCCCACACACCCTGCAAGCATGGGACACGGGTAAAGTCGGGTGTGATTTGAACTCGTTACCTCCAATTTACAACATGTGACTTCATAACAAGTGAACCACCAATGAGCCACACCCGTGCATACTAGTTAATTTCAAACCCTTATTACTAGGCTCCAGTTGGATTTAGTTATCTGGATTGATTGATGTTTTTCAATATGAAAAGACTATATATTTCCCCTGAACCAACCGAAATCCATCTAGTTAATCTTGAGCGTTAAGGGGTTTGCACTGAGGTCCCTCTTCACGCTTAATGGGAAGCATCTTGTCAATTAAAAAAAATTGTGCCATGAACATAACTATTTTTGTATGTCTCCATTAAAAGCTGATATTGTGTAATATACCATTCCAACATGGGAAAGACACAAATGGATAACAATACAGACAATATTTTATTTGAAAGGAGGAGATAACTACTATTTAAGAAATGAAAAAGAAAATATATTAATTTACCTATATGTTGCATATGTGTGGATGCATGAACATGTATGGGAAGGTTGAGGATGAAAACCTTTTAAACTATGGGTACAAGGTTACAACAATTTTCCTCGTTAAATGAAGGGTTTGTTTGCTGGTTAAAATCAAACTTCAAAGGCCTCTAGGGACTTTATTCCATAGTAGAGAAATATAGTAGTAACCAAGGATGAAAAATTTGAAGAAGAATTTGCTTGCAGTAGTTTTCTTAAGTTTATTCTAGTGAAAGATGATGAGAAGAAGGAAGATTGGAAGGTTGAGCCAAGATTTTTAAAGTTACAACATCACAAGTCATTCTCCAAACCAATCTTATGTACTAGAATTGGGCCTTATGTGTTGAGGTAATTGCGAGCCTGAGTTGGATTCAAGAACATGGAGTAAATTATTGGGATGGACTTAAGAATGACTAAGCCTTCCGTGTAAAAGGTTAATCCTCATGTGTTGAGGTGAGCACTTTGATATGTCAAAGTGATGATGTTGTAGAGTATTGTCAGACAAGGCTAAGGACTTGTGTACCAAGTCAGATCTCATGTGTTGAGGTAGGCTTCATGTGTAGAGGAAAATCTTTGCTAGTTGAAGCATGTTGATGTGTGACATCCTACTAACCATGATCTAGCTATTAATTCTCCTCTAAAGACCAATCACCTCTAGAGTGAATTTCTTTAGCATAATTTCACTTGAAACGAATAGTAGAATGATATGGTCACATCAATGGAAAAATCTCCTAAGTATAATTTTTATGATAGATAAAAGTGGGCACATATGAATCATGCAGATAAGATAGAGAGATAAGAGATAGCATGCATAGAGACATAGAGAATTTGAATTGCTCATGGCAATGAACTTTAGTTAAACCAAGAATTCAAATTGCACATATTATTGACTCATGTTGAAAGAGAATCCGAATTTGCACCACGGGGGCTTCACTTGTTGACCAATATCCTATCACGTTAGTTCATATTGTGGGTTTTAAAATTATAAAAAATTGAACCAATATATTGCAGGTATTGGGGGGGATGAGGGGTTTAAGGTGGGGGTGGGTAGGGTGGTTCATAAGGATTGAGGTATTAAAATGGGTGGGGAGGAGGTTTTAAGTATTGGGAGGGGGTTTCAACAAAAAGAAGAAATTAAGGGTATTCTTTAATATCCCATGATCGCACGTGCTATGTGACAGGTTCACTAAGTGAAGTCCCTGTGATTTGCACATGTTTTTGACTTTAGTTAATACAGAAGAAATTGAATTATTGAATTCCAGTGATGTAAACAATATACTAGATTTAGTTAAAGGAAAGAGAACCAGTTTGATCACTCCAGTGATGTAATCAAGTAAGACTTCATTTATAGGAGTTAATTAAAGTGTTAGTAAATAAAATCTAGTTAACTAAAGTGATTTGCATGACAATACTTTAGTTAAAATAAAAGACAAAACATTAGTTAAAAGACGACACTTAAGTTAGATATCTAACTAGATGGTTTAGCCTCCAGTTAATCTTTGAGTTCAATCTAAAGACGGTCAATAAAGAGATGCGCCTTGGTTGAGTCATAAAATCATTCTGGTGATCTAGTTTACTAGCATCCAATGAAAAAGGGTGAATTAGTGTGCAAGGTTTCCCTAGTAGTGAAAAAAAGTGCAAATTGGTGTGCAAGGTTTTCTCTTTTAGTGTTAAAAGGGCGAATGGTTGAGATGATAGAGTTCACTAGTGAAAATAGTGCGAATTGACTTGTATGATGGGCATACTATTGAGAACCTCCTTCCATCTCTATTCTCTCTTACCTCGAGATAACACCTGTTGAAATATTGTAACTTCGAAGAATATTATATATGTATTTCTTTGTGGTCCCCGATGGTCCTACCAGGAAAACCACTTGTATTACTTTGTACCTCGATGCTCTTAATCTGAAGAACTAATAAGAGTCATGAGGCAATCCCCTCTAATTGTAAAGGTGGGTCATTAGCACCCTGGTGTGGTTACTTGAGCCTACATGTGTAACTTGAGCCTACATGATTAACTCGAGCATACATGATAGATGAGTTAACTTAAGTGAATAGATGAATATAAATAGAGGTGTAGTGCTCCTCATTTGGAACACACACACTCACTTGAGTAGCGCACTTATGGAGGATAGAAGTAGCTAGAGAAGGAGGAGGATCAAGTTTTTGATCTCCTTGTTGGTTTTACCTTTTATCTCTTTAGGGCATCTATATTGAGGAAGCTTTTGCTGGGTTTTTCCCTTTAGGGTTTTCCCAGGATAAATATTTGTGTTCCTTTTGTATGGTTGTGCTTGTCTATCTTTCAGTGATCCTGTTTATATGCTTTTGTTATGAAAATGAAATGAAATTCTAATGATCTAGCTTAGCATATGAAAATTTAACATGGTATCAGAGCCACCCTGAAAGAAGACATTGTGCAGCTATAGAAGCTATGGATCCTTAATTTTTGGGTCTCTATCCACAATCAATCAGCAAAAGAAGGCTAGACTGACTCTCCATTGAAGGGCACATCTTTCTTTCGAAGCAGAATTCGATTTCAAGCATTTTCAGTTTTGGTGCGGAAAATTAGGGCTTTCTACAGAAGAGGAATTTTTGAGTGAGCCTAGCATAGGATTGTTCTCCTCATCAAAATTGAAGTTTAGAGACCTGGATCAAGAAATTTGGTTGGGTGAAACTCTGGCAAAGTCAAACCCTAGTTTGACCCCGAGCTAGAAAAACCTTAAATACTAAAAGTGCTAAGTTTTGGTACATTCGCTATATCCTGATATTGGACAAGGCTCAGGAGTTGAAAATTGCAGAGGCTGAAGAAAAAATCCTGATGTACACTTTCTCCATAATTCAGCCTCATATTCTCCATATTTTGGCAGATATGATCCGTCTAGGTTAGGGTTCCATCCTCTTCCAGAATTCTTCCTAAATAGGACACCTGGCGAGAATTGGTATATATTGGGATAAAAAGTTCCAAATTGAATTCCTAAAGATGTTCCAGAAAGATAACAGACTATACTTTCTGTGGTCTGAATTCCAGAACCAGAAGATGAAACAGTGACATGTGGAAGGCCGTACAACTTCGCTTTTCTGAACAGTCCTATAACAGGTCACCTTGGAAAAAGGATCATATATCCCAATTGGTGAAACCAATTCTAATGAAACCTATGGTGTTGGATCAAGGACATGTGAGGTTACTTCAATGAAAACTTTAATACATAGAGGAGTATTAATTTTGGAGATATCATAGAAACAGTGACAGGCATTTCTGCAGAAGAAATTGGAAAACTAGGGCTTCATGTTCCGGGAGCTTCCCTCCACTGTTTTCAGAAAAGGAGTACATTGGAAAGCTCCATTTGAAGAGATATATCTTTCTATAAAATAATATATGAAAGTTTCCAAGTTTTGAAAATTAGGGTTTCTCTGACAAACCCTAGATCAGCCAGTTCTTGAAGTAGGATAGACACCTCAAATCGATAAGATCTAATCTTTTGCTATTTGCATTTGAGGTTCTCATTTCAAAATGGTATATCACATCAGATTGATGATAATCTTTGGTGAAGTTGAACACCTCCAAGCATCGAAGTATTCGATCTCTCTGAAGAAAATGAATTGGACACCTACATGAGTAGAGAGGTTCCAGTTCTAGAAGGAGATGAGGCTCAAAGCCTTTCACCAGAAGAAATTGGTAAAGGCCAAGAAGATCATTGTTGATTCAGTCACAGATCAACTTGTACCACAAGTGTCTTCCCTAAAGACACCGAAAGAGATGTTTGATTCCTTGACCAAGCTATTTGAAGGAAAGAACATACATCGGAAGATGACCCTAAGAAACAAATTGAAGAAGTGAAAGTGAAGAATACAGAAATAGTGATAACCACCTTGAATGGCCTCCCAGGATCGTGGGATCCATTCATGCGAAGAATGTATGCCAGAAGAAAGTGATTACTTTCATCTCGACTCATAAGCAGAGAAGAAGAATATGGGAGCAATTTAAGATCAAGTTCTCACCATTCAAGGAAGGTTCCTCAAGCGATGAGGAATATGAAGAACTCAATTCTTGAAGAACCTCTTATTCATCTTATCATTTGGATAAGGAATGATGATTTCATGAATGAAGAAGATGATAAAGCAGAATGATCAATATGGAGACTACCCACGAAACAAATAAAATATAAGTATTCAGTTTTCATTTCATGATATTGTTTTACATTTGATTATATTCAGTTGATGTGTTATGCATTGTTAGAATATAATCCGTCGGGATTATATATTGTAAATAAATAAATAAATAGTTATGTAGGAAGCTGAACAGTTACATAGGAAGGTGAAAAGGTTGATGAAGCTCAACCACCACATGTAATATATAAATGTATGCATTAGCCATGAATAGAAATGAATCGGGAGTTATTACCTATCAGTGGTATCAGAGCTTGGCTGCCTGCCATAACTCCTGCCTGGCTACGTTTCAGTCCTGGCATTCTGCCTGTTCCTTCAGTCTGCCAGTCGCATGCATTGTATGCGTTACTCCTCCATCTGCGTGCGTTGATAATGCTCTTAGTTCCATCCTCTGCGTGATGTGATAATCCCTGTGATTGTCACGAAACCCTAATTTTTTCTGTGTGAACTATTCATAAACTGCGACCCATTTTGTTCAGAAGTCGTGAGTCCACATTGTTGGAGTTTGAGCCTGCGTTGAGATTACTGCAATCTCCTCCTTCTGCTGTGTGAGTTTGAGTATATATGCTTTTGAGACTACAATCTATATGCTGTGTGATTTTGAGGTTATATATTGAATCTTTGTGCAGCTTGTGGGGACAAGAATAAAGAAGTCGAGGTCACGATATCCTGCGATTTGTGTGAGAGATGGTATTATGGTGACTGTGTGAATATTAATCTCGTAATGATTCAGCAAGATCTTGAAGAATTCATATGCCCATCTTGTGGCATCAAAAGGCACTGAACCACTTAGTCTTTCTTCCTACCGAGCGACTAGGAAGAAAGAATATGTGCCGTTACTCTGGATCTATTAATATTCAGAAGTATTGAACAGATAAATTAGATCAAATCTTTCATTACCAAAATCTCCTCCATTTGAAGCTGCGATTTGAGATTGTGAGTCCTATCTGAAGTTGACTCCTCCATTTGAAGCTGAGAGCATATTTAAAGTTGCTACGACCTACAATTGATTGTGTAGATTGCGTTGAAGACTACGTTGAACTACTGCTTGAAGGCACTGCTGCGTGGAGTCTTTCTGAAAACGTCTGCTACAATTCTTAACCTAATTTATGCCCTTTCAATTGCGTGAATCCTTGCTGAAGACTCAAGCCTTGCTGGAGCATGACTGCTACTGCGTGGATGCCTGAGAATAATGCTGAAGTTTTGTGTTGAAGAGTGCTGGTCACTACTGCGTGAATCGTGACTGTGTGAAGCGTGAAGCAGTGCATGGAGCCTGTTGAAGACTGTGTTTATGATGAAGAATAATGTATGTTGTGACTGATATATATCATGATGACTGATATATTGTGACTGATATATATATTGTGTTGAAGACTGATCATACATATATATTGCGTTGAAGAGTTGTGAAGGTAAAAAAAGTTGCAGACGGCATAAAACCTAATTTTTACCCTAATTTATGCCCTATCTTGTGCGTGGAGTCTTTCTGGAAATGTTTGCAAATATTTTCATATTTATGAATGGTGTGGCTGCTGTATGAGCCTGAGCATGTTGTATGAGTTCGTGATTGCTGCTGTGATTACTTGGTTGAAGACTGATACGCCTGGAGGAGATAAGCATGGTGTTTAGGGCTTGATTTGCTTTGGTTATATTTTACGTGGCTCTAATAGTTCTGTTGTTGGTGTAAACATATGTCTGGTTTATCTGAAGATAATTTTTTTTATGTTCAGCTGCATTAAAGACCGTAAAGACTACGCTGTAAATCACCTTGGCAGAGACTGTAGACCTGCAAGGTTATTGTTTTTCTATTTTTCTTTGTCATATCAAGTTCATTATTGTAAATTACACTAACAGTTGTAAAAAATGCAATCTATAGCACCTATTGTTGGTGATGTCCTCATTGGCAAGGAAACATATCCAAAATGTTCTAGAAAGATCAAGAAATCAAGCGATCCTGTTGAAGAATCCCTTGACTTTGTTTAGAAAACAAAGAATTGGTCCAAAGACCCTTCCAAGGGAGATTGCAGCAAGAGAGGACGAGGAAGAAGAAACTTCAGAGGTAGAGGGGGCAAAAACAACTTCAGAAAAAGATCAGATTTGCAGTGCAAGCGTTGTGGAAAGACTAGGCACACATTAGATCAGTGTTGGGCTTCATGGGACTCCATCAAAGACAAACATAACCAGAAGAAAGATGACAATAAAAACCAAGATGCTAGTAAATCTTCTGATTCTGCTC
>LPNX010803592.1:487994-511449 GCA_001517045.1 Pseudotsuga menziesii
TGAAAGAAAAATAACAAAAGGTATGCAAGCTTGTCAAATCCTTGTATAGCCTAAAACAAGCGCCTCGCGCATGGTATGAAAAGTTAACCGAGCATCTTTTGAAGTTAAATTTCGAACATTTTGATCTTGATGATGCAACACTGTTTATAAAGAGAGTAGGAAGATCAGTTCTGTATCTTGTGGTGTACGTAGATGATCTTTTGATGACAGGGAACAATGAGAGCTATATAGCATCCATAAAGAAAGATTTGAAAAAGATCTTTGAAATGACAGATATGGGACATCTCCACTATTACTTAGAAATTGAAGTCACTCAACATCCTAAGTACATATTCCTATCTCAGAAAAAATATGTCGGAGAACTACTAAACAAATTTTGCATGACTAAATGCAACCCTATATCTACTCCAATGGAACAGAAAATGAATCTCACATCAAGCGAAGGAAAAGAATTTGAGGATGCGACCAAGTATCAACAACTTGTAGGAAGTCTTATCTACCTTACAACAACTAGACCAGATATTTCTTATGTTGTTGGCATACTTTCAAGGTTCATGCATAAACCTTGTGAAGGACGCTGGTTAGCTGCAAAAAGAGTTCTAAGATACTTGAAGGGGACTCAAGACGTTGGACTCAAGTACTCTAAAGTGGATGACTTCAAACTTATTGGGTACTCAGACTCAGATTTTGATGGCGATAAGGAGACAGGAGTATCAACTTCTGGATACACTATGAGTCTTGGATTAGCAGCTGTCTCATGGAGATCACGCAAACAGTCAGTTCTGGAAGATTCAACAACAGAAGCAGAATATGTGGCTGCAGCTAAAGCAACGAAAGAAATAGTATGGCTCAGGAAGATAATTGAAAATTTGCAAGAAAAACAAGAAAATTCCACTCCATTATTGGTCGACAATACTTCTGCAATCAAGCTGGCTAAGAATCCTAGATTACATGATCGAACCAGACACATCAACACAAAGTATCATTTGATTCGACATCATGTAGAGGCCAAGACAGTCCATCTTCGACATTGTTCCACAAATTATCAAGTTGCAAACATCTTCACCAAAGCACTTGGACGAGAAAAGTTTGAAAGATTTAGAAACATGCTCGGACTTATGAACACCCCTTCGGATTAAGAGAGGGATTGTTAGAATATAATCCGTCGGGATTATATATTGTAAATAAATAAATAAATAGTTATGTAGGAAGCTGAACAGTTACATAGGAAGGTGAAAAGGTTGATGAAGCCCAAACACCACATGTAACATATAAATGTATGCATTAGCCATGAATAGAAACGAATCGGGAGTTATTACCTATCATGCATAATATATTGTTTGCATTAATGACTGTATACTACTAATATGCATGTGATGGGTAAGTAGCTCATGGTGCTATACAAATCTCCATTGCTACTTATCAAACCTCTTTGCTGACATATTGGATTAGTGCACAATCTCAATGATGTCATGGTAGAGATGGAAGGCATCTAGAAAGTTTCTGTGAGATATGGATGAATGTTGTATTGGCTAAACAGTTGCATGATGCATAAGAATTTGTCGTTATGCATATGATTTATGAAATAGTTCTAACCATGCAACTGGTGCATTTGAATTGTAGGAAAGGTCATGTACAACCTCCTACAAGAAAATAAGGATGAGACTTGTTCCAAAGAACAAGTGATGATAATTCAATAAACATGAATCTGAAGCTCCCAGGGTTAGAGACACCATGACGGAAGAAAGAGCTTCAAAGAGCGGTAGATCCACCTCAAAGGATGAAGACCACCATGGGCATGAGAGATAACTCAAGATGAAGAAAAGAATGCTATGAAAGAAGCTATGATCAAAGAATAACAGTTGATCATGGGGAATGATGTATATGATATGATTTCGAGACATAAAGAAAAGTATGTAGTATCCTCCATATGGATCTACAAGAACAAGTGTACAAAGCAAGGTTCGTGATTTGCCTCAGAAAGAATAGACCATGACATGACATACTCTATTGGCAAGTATATATCAAGCATAGAACCACCTGTATAGAATGAAGAAGGAAGATAATACTCCACTTTAGGGGGAGTGACTACAAAAGATATCTAAGTTCGACACGGTACGACATGATGGACAGCTTCCTGATGGATCGAGACTTTTGGGTTCCAACCTTCAAAGTTGAATGCAGAAGACTAGGATATGTTGATGATCTGACAAGATGAACTCATGGAAGATGTTATGATGAAATAATACTAGAATGATGTTTGGGATATAGTACTCAAACTAGAAAGCAAGAATGTGGTATCTTACAAATGGATTTGCAAGATAAGATATGTCGCTGATAGAAGTAAGGAAATACTTGTGGCTAGAGGTTTCTATAAGAAAGAGGGAATTAATTCTGAAGAAACACTTACTCCAGGAAGCAAGGTACACTTCCATCAAAACTATGATGGTAGTTGCTTCCATGATGAAGTAAAGACAATCCTTCCTTAATGGTATGATTGGGGAAGAGTTTTACATCGAAAGGATTTGAAGTTGAAGACAGATGGACTCATATATGTAAGTTGAAGAAGGCCCTCTATGGCATGAAGCAAGCTCCTAGAGCTTGGTATGGAAGGATAGACAGTTTCCTGTCAATTATGGGCTTTACCAAGATTAAAGCTGATCCTAACCTTTATCTCAAGGTTGTAGAATATGAACCTATCATCTTGTTATTATATGTGGATGACTTATTCTTGACAGGGAAGGAGAAATAGATCATGGAAAGCAAGAAGAAACTAACAGAAGAATTTGAGATGAAAGACCTTGGGTTAATGCACTATTTCCTAGGTCTGGAAATATGACAAAGTTCAGAAGAAATCTTTCTCAACCAGGGAAAGTATGCGGTAGAGATATTGAAGAGATTCAATATGTTAGAATGCAAATCCATGGCCACACCCATGGACTCCAACCTGAACCTGTTAGCTGATGACTCATCAGAGTTAGTGGATGTGACTTATTACAGATAGATCATTGGGTCATTGATGTACTTAACAAATACCAGACCAGACATTTGTTTTGTTGTGAACACCTTAAGTCAATATCTTGTTCAACCAAGACGGGTTCACCTAGTAGCTGCAAAACATGTGATGAGATATCTGAAAGGGACTATAGACCTTGGTCTATACTATGATGGTAGCCATGACTACAGATTGTATGGCTATACAGATGTAGATTGGGTTGGAAGTATCTCAGACATGAAAAGCACATCAGGTAGATGCTTTTGTTTGGGGTTTGCTATGAGTTCATGGTTTAGTAGGAAGCAGTCCAGTGTTTCTCTTAGAACGAACAAAAGTAGAATACATAGCAGATTTCTCTGCTAAGTTATGAAGCCATATGGCTTCGAAAGCTGATATCAAATCTCTTTGAACTGAAGATGGATACTACATTGATTTTATGTGATAACGAGAGTTGTGATAATAGAGAACCCTGTGTTCCGTCATAACACATAGAAATCCGATATTTCTACATTCAAGATAAAGATGCAGATGATGATGTTTCAGTATTTACATACTATAGATACAGATGATGGCGATTCAGTATTTCTATACTGAATATAGAGATGATGATGTTTCAGTATTCCCATACTGAAGATATAGATGATGATGATTTTAGTATTCCCATACTGAAGATATAGATGATGTTTCAGTATTTACATACTGTAGATGCAGATGATGGTGACCTGATGATGCTTTCAGTACTCACATACTGGAGATACAGATGGTGATAGTTCAATATTCACATACTGAAGATGTAGATGAAGATGGTTTAGATGATGATGTGCTGACAAAGCCTCTGTCTCGGGTAAAGTTCGAACACTTTCGAGACAAGCTTGGTATGGTTCAGAAAGACCTTCCCCGAAGGGGGAGTAGTGATGTTGCAGTGGGATTGTATCATCCCTGGACACTTTCCCTAAATTGATCCAGAGACCTCAGTCTTCGAGAATGAAGAGGGATTGTATCATCTTGGTACATATGTCCAGAAGTGATCCGGAGACCTCGGTCTTCGAGAATGAAGTGGGATTGTATCATCCTAAGGCACTTGCCCTAAAGTGATCCGAAGACCTCGGTCTTCGATAATGAAGAGGGATCGTATCATCCTGGGACATATGTCCAGAAGTGATCTGGCGACCTCGGTCATCAAGAATGTGGTAGGATTGTATCATCCTTGAACTTCGGTTCAGAATGGATCCGGTGTAACTTCGGTCATTGAGAATGTGGCAGTATTGTATCATCCTTGTATTAGGATATTTAGACACTTAGGAGTTAGTTAAGATCAACTTGTGTAATATATCCGTCAGGAAAAAGTGTGTTTCTTTAGTATGCATTAGTATGCATTTGTAAATATTGTAATCTGACGGTGACGATATGTTCTAGACATAGAGTGATCTGACGGTTCAACTTCTCTTAGATCATACCTACCATTGATCCATGGCTTAACACCCGATTGGTCTATGATCTCTATTTAAAGAGCATAGAGGGTCCTTGGCTAGTTGATCGATTATGAGAAGCTCATGTAACTTTCTTTCTTTTGCATAATAAATTGCTCCAAGTAGCTATTTGGCTGGGGCCGTGGACTGTTTCCCTCTTGAGGGTTTTAACCACGTGACAAACATTGGTGTGTTGATCTGTGATCTGTTTGTGTGAAGTGGTTTTTCTTGGTGTTCGGTCCTTTTGGAGTACCCTATGTACCCTAACATGGTATCAGATCTTTTATGAAGAGCCGCTTTCGATTTTGATCAAGATCTGGAACCGGTGTTGCCGAAACTTTGAAAAGGTTTTTGGTTCTAGATTTTCTGTGCATTTGTGGCCTATGGGAGTTGTTCCATTGCGTCCGGAGCGCCGTTTCCATCTGGAAATAGTTTTCATTTCACCGAAAACCGTTTCCGTTTGTTCTAGAAACACCCATTTCGGCAAATCTGAAGGAAAAGAAAGCAAGCACGAAAAACGAGAAAAAAAATCCCCTTTCCTCTTTCCATAGTTTTACGTACCTTTTAAACTTAGCTCACTTGGTCCAAAGTTGCTTTACACCTTGATAAGTCTTGAGTTCAAATCTTATCAAGCTACTTTGTGCATGCAATTTCTATTTTGAAGTTACTTTATTGTAAAAGTGCATCTCACATTAATAAAATAAAATAAAAGTGAGTCACTTAAGTCTTTTAATTTATTGCCGCACTATTTAAAAGTACATTATTGTAAAAGTGAACCTCACTTATTCTACAAAAGTGATTCACTTCAAAGCAACTTTATTATAAAGTGATTGTCAAAGGTTGATCTTTGGAAGAAGTGGGTTCTTTTTTTAATTGGTCAAGTTAATATCTACTACATCACTATTGGGGACATCTTCAACATTTCCTTTGATCAAGCATAACTTCATCATCCGGAATCCGTTTTAAGTGCCGTTTTTTTTTAAAACCGCATATTTTTTTGATCTCTTTGCATCCAGATAGTTAGTTTCTGTTATTTCATCCAGTATGTTACAGTATGGCCGCCCCTTGTGATATTATACTTACAAGTTCTAACTATTTCTCATGGAAATTTCGTATGGAGGATGTTCTGTGAAGTAGAGGACTTTTCAGGATAACCTCAGGGAAAGAAACAAAACCCACTGATGATGATAAGAAAATTAAATGGGCAAATAAATGTGATGAAGCTCGTGGATTGATTGGGATGTCAATCTCTACTGATTTGCGATTCCACATATTTGGAATTGATGAACCTGATAAAGCTTAGGAAAAGTTGGAATCTGTGTTTGGTAAACATAATGAAATTCGGGGTCATCAACTTGAGAATGAGTTGCTTACCTTGAATCCAAATGATTTTTCTTGCATTCAAGGCTATTTATCTAAGTATAAAACTCTTAGAGTATTATGTGTAGAATGCAAGATTAAGAAAGAAGACAAACAATATATTTATCATATTCTTTCCAAACTTGGACCTGCATATTCTATTTTTGTATCTACATTCTACTCCATGAATGAATCCTTGACTACAGCCAGCTATGTAGAGCCTAGTCTTGAATCCTTTTGTGATTCCTTAATTAGAGAGCAAGATAAGCTCATTCATCTTGGAATAATCAACAATGCAGATACATCTGGGAAAGCCTTAGTGTCCCAACAGAAAGAAAAGTCCAAGCCTCCCAAGAAACATAATTTTCACAATAAAAAACAGAACAACAAGGGTCCCAAACCCTCTTAGTCATCTCCTCCTTTAAAAAAAGACAAAGGATCCAAGCAAAAAGGAAAGAAGACTGAGCGTCATTGCAATTTTTGTGGAAAAGATAATCATGATGAATCTAAATGTTTTAAGAAGATGGCAGCCTTGGAAGCAGCAATGAAGAAGCACCACATCAACCTAGATTCATCTTCATAATCTAACTCTCATGGACATGCACTTTGTGCTTCTGGTTACTCTTATATTACATCTTCTTCTTCTACTTCAAATGAATGGCTCATTGATTCTGGAGCATCTTATCATATGACTAAGGATAAAGCCATCTTTTCTACTATGCATGAATGTAACAACAAATAAATATTTGTTAGTGATGATAGATATCTAAGTGTTGTAGGATCTGGAACAGTTCCAGTAGAAAATGGTCATTTCAGTGATGTACTATGTGTTCCAAAACTTTCCTGCAATTTGTTATCAGTCTATCAAATTACTCATTCAGGTGAAGGTAAAACTATGACGTTTACACCTCACCAAGTTGTAATCAAGGATTTTAAAAATCCTCAAAATATCCTTGCTACTGGAACTGTTGATGATATTACCAGGTTGTACAAATTTAACAACTTTAGGTCATCACCTTTTCCTTCAGTTTTTGTTGCTCATAGTGATAACTTGAGCAAACTGTGGCATGAGCGATTTGGTCACTTAAATTATCGCTCATTGCAACAACTATGTAAAGACAATATGGTGACTGGTCTTCTGCTGGTATCTTGTAAGGATGGTGTTTGTTTCGGTTGTGTACTTGGAAAACATCATCGGGAAAGTTTTGACAAACGTGCCTCTTGGCACGCCTCAGTTCCCTTGGAGCTTGTGCATAGTGACTTGTGTGGGCCCCTTCCATCTGCTTCGTTTTCTGGTTCCAAATATTTCTTAACTTTCATTGATGACTACTCTAGATGCACTTGGGTTTACTTCGTAAAACTTAAGAGCGAAGTATTTAACATGTTCTTAGCCTACAAGGCTCTTGTTGAAAAACAATCTGGTCATCAAATTATGAAGTTAAGATCTGACAATGGAGGAGAATATGTTAACAACAAGTTCACTACTTTTTGCACTGAACAAGGAATCCAACAACAGTACACTGTTCCATATACACCACAACAAAATGGCGTAGCTGAAAGGAAGAACCGCACTTTAAAAGAAATGGCTAATTGTATGATCCAATCTAAGGGACTAAGTCTTCAATATTGGGTTGAGGCCATAAATTGTGCAAATTACATAGTTAATCACACACCCACTAAAGTTTTACAAGGTACAACATCGGAAGAAGCATGGAGTAATATTAAACCAGATGTAAGCCACTTTCGTGTGTTTGGTTGTGAAGCATGGGCTCACATTCCGGATGAAAAACGGAAAGCATTGCAGCCTAAAAGTGAAAAGTGCATATTTGTTGGATATTCTGAAGATGTAAAAGGTTATAGACTTCTTCAGCCACATTCTCATGATATAATCATTAGAAGAGATGTTAAATTTGATGAAAATCTCTTGGCCTGCGAGCCTAACTTGGCGGGTGTGCCATCTTTGGCCTGCGAGCCTGATTCGGCAATTGTGCCTTCTTCTTCTTCTTCTTCTTCCAGCTTCCTTGACAGGTTTCCAACTCCAGTTTCTGATTATGACAGTGAGGATGAAAATCCACCTCCGCCTGCTCATGTTCCTCCAATTGCACCAGCATCAATACTTCCTCTATGGATCTGTTCAACATGTGAAGCAGCTGGTGATCTTGCGGGTGATCCTAGAGATCAACGTCGAACACGTTCTCAGTTTTAGCGAGCCTCTTCTCTTTTGGCTCAAGTTTATGAGAATCATGATCCAGAAACTTTTGCAGAAGCTTCAGGAAATCCAGATTGGGATGCAGCTATGGATGAAGAATATCGTTCCTTAATGGCGAACGATACTTGGGATCTTGTTCCTCTTCCAAAAGGAAGAAAACTTTTCAGATGTAAATGGGTCTATAGAACAAAGTATGCACCAGATGGAAGTGTTGAAAGACTTAAGGCAAGGTTAGTTGCCAAATGTTTTTCCCAAGTTGAAGGGATTGACTACAATGAAACCTTTTCCCCTGTAGCAAAAATGAACTCCATCCGCCTTGTTCTTTCCCTTGCAGCCTTACATAACTGGGAAGTCCATCAAATGGATGTCAAGTCTGCCTTCTTACATGGTGATTTACATGAGGAAATTTACATGGTACCTCCTGGATATGTTCAGAATAACTCTAGCCTTGTCTGTCTCCTTAAGAAATCCTTATATGGCCTTAAGCAAGCTCCTAGAGCTTGGTATGCCAAAATGGATAGCCTTCTCCTTGACACTGGTTTTTCTAGATGCCATTCTGACCCCAATGTCTATACCAAGAAAGTAGGAAACCATCTCATCATACTTGTTCTTTATGTTGATGATCTTATCCTTACTGGTAGTGACCCTAACCTTATAACCCATGTGAAATCCAGTCTTAAGAAATTTTTTTAAATTTCAGACTTAGGACATTTGCATTATTTTCTTGGTCTCCAATTCTTGCAAACCAAAGAAGGAATCTTTCTTTCCCAGTCTAAGTATGCTTGTGACCTTCTTCGTCGCTTCCACATGGAAGATTGTAAACCAGCCCCTTCTCCCTTCCAGTCTGGAGTCAAACTTTCTGCCACTTGTACTTCCCATGAAGTAGATGCCACCTTGTATTGTCAGCTTGTTGGTAGTCTTTTATACTTGACTCATTCCCATCCTGACCTTTCCTTTGCCATTGGTCGTGTTGCCCGTTACATGCAAACTCCTCATGAAAGTCACTAGAAAGCAATAAAAATAATACTTTGATATAGTCGAGGTACAATTCAGTTTGGGATTCATTACAGTACAGGGGGGAAACCTTTGTTGGTTGGTTTCACTGATTCAGATTGGGCCGGCGATCCTGATGATCGGAAGTCTACTGCAGGTTATGTTTTTAGTCTGGGATCTAGACCTGTCACTTGGGCTTGTAAGAAACAACAAGCTCTTGCTCTTTCTTCAGCAGAAGCAGAATATTGAGCAGTAGTTAATGCCAGTCAGGAAGCTTTATGGCTTTGACAGATCCTTTCAGAGTTTGGATTCAAGCAGCAACAACCTACTCCACTTTGGTGCGACAATCAAAGTGCCATCAAGCTTGCCAAAGATCCAGTTCTACATCAGCGCGGCAAACACATTGAGCTACACATGCACTTCATCAGAAATCTTGTTCATGATCGTGTTATTGAAGTGCTCTATTGCCCTACAGATGATCAAGTTGCAGACATCTTCACCAAGTCTCTTACAGAAGCGAAGTTTTCTAAACTTCGGTCTATGTTAGGAGTTCAGGAATGTGTCCTTAAGGGGGGATAGGCTCTAATGCCTCCTTCCTTCTCCTAATAGTGTCACTTTTGTAAATCCTTCAATCGTATCCCAAGTTGTTATTAAGGGGGGATGTTAGGATATTTAGACACTTAGGAGTTAGTTAAGATCAACTTGTGTAATATATCCGTTAGGTAAAAGTGTTTTTCTTTAGTATGCATTAGTATGCATTTGTAAATATTCTAATCCGATGGTCACGATATGTTCTAGACATAGAGTGATCCGACGGTTCAAATTCTCTTAGATCATACCTACCATTGATCTGTGGCTTAACACTCGATTAGTCTATGATCTCTATTTAAAGAGCATAGAGGGTCCTTGGCTAGTTGATCGATTATGAGAAGCTCATGTAACTTTCTTTCTTTTGCATAATAAATTGCTCCAAGTAGCTATTTGGCTGGGTCCGTGGACTGTTTCCCTCTCGAGGGTTTTAACGACGTGACAAACATTAGTGTGTTGATCTGTGATATGTTTGTGTGAAGCGATTGTTCTTGGTGTTCGGTCCTTTGGGCGTACCCTGTGTACCTTAACACCTTGAACTTCGGTTCAGAACGGATCATGTGTAACTTCAGTCATCGAGAATGTGGCAGGATTGTATCATCCTTGAACTTCGTTTTAGAATGGATCCAGTGTAACTTCGGTCATCGAGAATGTGGCAGGATTGTATCATCCTTGAAATTCGGTTCAGAACGGATCCAATGTAACTTCGGTCATCGAGAATGTGGCAGGATTGTATCATCCTTGAACTTTGGTTCAGAACGGATCTGGTGTAAATTCGGTCATCGAGAATGTGGCAAGATTGTATCATCCTTGAACTTTGGTTTAGAATGGATCTGGTGTAACTTCAGTCATCGAGAATGTGGCAGGATTGCATCATCCTTGAACCTCAGTTCAAAACGGATCCGGTGATCTTGGTTGTCAAGAATGTGATAGGATTGCATCATCCTTGGATTTTGAGTCCAAAAGAGATCCAAAGACTTCTTTGTCTTTGTACTGTGGACTGCTGATGATGATGATGTTTCTGATCGAAAGATCAGAGTGTGATGATGATGATGATGTTTCTGATCGAAAGATCAGAGTGTGATGATGATGATGATGTTTCTGATCGAAAGATCAGATGTTGCTGATGATGATGATGTTCTCTGATCGAAAGATCAAAAGTTGCTGATGATGATGATGTTCTCTGATTGAAAGATCAGAATATGATGATGATGATGCTATTACTGATGATGATGATGTTCTCTGATCGAAAGATCAAGATATGATGATGATGATGTTTCTCTGATCGAAAGATCAGAAGTTTCTCCTGATGATGATGTTCTCTGATTAAAAGATTAGAATATGATGATGATGCTGTTGCTGACGATGATGATGTTCTCTGATCGAAAGATTAGAATATGATGATGATGATGTTTCTCTGATCGAAAGATCAGAAGTTGCTGATGATGATGTTCTCTGATCGAAAGATCAGAATATGATGATGATGATGTTTTTTGATCGGAAGATCAGAAGTTGCTTATGATTATGATGTTGCTACTGATGATGATGTTTTCTGATCGAAAGATCAAAATGTGATGATGATGATGTCGTATTATCAAAGTATGATGATGATGACGTACTGATCGAAAGATCAGAATATGATGATGAGTTGATGTTAGAGTATGATGATGTTTGATTGATGATGTTTCTGATCGAAAGATCAAAGGCTGATGATAATGATGATTATGATTGAAAGATCAGAGTGTGATGATGATGATATTTTGATGATGATTATGTTGATGTTTTGATGATGTTTCTGATTGAAAGATCAGAGTATGATGATGATGTTGTTGCTGATCGAAAGGCCAAAGTGCTGAAGAAGATGTTGCTGATCGAAATGTCAAAGTGTTGAAGATGATGTTGCTAATCGAAAGGTCAAAGTGCTGAAGATGATGTTGCTGATAAAAAGGTCAAAGTGTTGAAGATGTTGCTGATCGAAAGGTCAAATTGGTGAAGAAGATGTTGCTAATCGAAAGGTCAAAGTGTTGAAGATGATGTTGCTAATCGAAAGGTAAAAGTGCTGAAGATGATGTTGCTGATCGAAATGTCAAATTGCTGAAGATGTTGCTGATCGAAAGGTCAAAGTGCTGAAGATATTGTTGTTGATTGAAGAATCAAGATGTTGAAGATGTTGCTGATCGAAGCGGTCAAAGTACTAATGATGCTGAAGACTAAATATTGAAGATGAAGACTACATGATGTTGAAAAGCTTCCAATGTTTTATAGATGTATCACCCTGATGATGTTGATGATGTCCTCTATATCTCTCCTATTATTGTTGTTGTTGATGTTGTTATAGAATACCCTTCTCATTAAGGGGAGGGTTGAAATATTGTAACTTTGAAGAATATTCTATATGTATTTCTTTGTGGTCCCCGATGGTCCTATCGGGAGAACCAATTGTATTACTTTATACCCCGATGCTCCTAATCGGAAGAACTAATAAGAGTCATGAGGCAGTCCCCTCTAATTGTAAAGGTGGGTCATTAGCACCTCAGTGTGGTTACTTGAGCCTACATGTGTAACTCGAGCCTACATGATTAACAAAAGCCTACATGATAGATGAGTTAACTTAAGTGAATGGATGAATATAAATAGAGGTGTAGTGCTCCTCATTTGGAACACACACACTCACTTGAGTAGTGCACTTATGGAGGAGAGAAGTAGCTAGAGAAGGAGGAGGATCAGGTTTTTGATCTCCTTGTTGGTTTTACCTTTTATCTTTTTAGGGCATCTATATTGAGGAAGCTTTTGCTGGGTTTTTCCCTTTAGGGTTTTCCCAGGATAAATCTTTGTGTTCCTTTTGTATGGTTGTGCTTGTCTATCTTTCAGTGATCTTGTTTATATGCTTTTGTTATGAAAATGAAATGAAATTCTAATGATCTAGCTTAGCATATGAAAATTTAACAACACCTAGGGTGTTGATTCTATCTTATCTTGCACTTAGGGTGCTGAAAGAAATATGGTATTGTAAAAGACATTCTTGGCCATCTATCGATATTATACTTTAGAGATTTATTGGGAGTTTTCTCCCTCATTGTTTTGATGGTTTTCCCTAGGGTACATACTGTGTTATGTATGATTTCACATTGTGTATGAATGTTCAAATTGTTTCAAGTACTAAGTAATTCCACATTTAAAGATTAAAGATCAAAGCTCAATAAAAAATTTAACAAAGATCTCTAGTGAATTCTAGTTCAAGGCAACAACATGTAGGTGAAGAGTAGGATCTAATAGCCCCTTCCAATTCTTTCGAGAGATATCAATGGTTCACTCAGATATTTAAGAATGCTCAGGAGTTAGTTGAGGACCATAAGAGCATGTTCAGGGAGATCATAACTTTGAAGAAGTTTCCAATATACATGGAATTAATGATAAACATCATAGATTTGAGCCTTCTAGTTTTCAAGAAGTTGTAGAATAACATGTTTGGAAAATTACATGGTAGAAGAGTACACCTCCATGATGAAGAATGGTGTATGAGATATAGTACCAATATTTGATGGGAAATCAATTGTGAGTTCCAAATAACTCTACAAAATCAATCATGCTTTTGATTGAAGCACTAAGAAGTTCAAGGCAAGGTTCATGGTGAGAGGTGACTACAAGAAGGTCTTTTCTCCAGTCACTAGGCACACTTTCATTAGATAAATCATGTATTTAGTTATAATTATGAGATGGAGGATACATTATATTGATTCGAGGACAAATGTTTTTAATGGGATAATTGAGGAAGAAGTGTACATAGAGAAGCCCTAAGGATTTGAAGTAAGCGAGAAGGAATCCTATGTTTGCATGTTGAAAAAGGTTTCAACCGACTTCCATTCACTAACCCATCGAAGGGCATACCATCCAATTTCTATAACTGGATTGCACCACCATAGGTGATATGAATGGAAGTATACGATCCCAACTAGTGTGTTTTGAGTTTTCCAGGAAGCTTAAAAAATTTGTTGTGATAAATAAGGATGTAATAACCTATTTGAAATTGCTTGAACTTGATGTGGCAGTCATGCCAATCCTTTCGTCGCTCCTTCTTGACACGCTGATGATATCCTACGATGAAGCGATCCTCCTCCAACTATATGTGCTGAGACAACCATTCTTCAACTGCGCCAACATTTGTCATCTCAGTAATTGCAACTATTCTAAGACTAGGAACAATAGATTCTATTAGCATAAAAAACTCTTGTCCATAGATCAATATTAATGGAGTTTGTCTTGTCATCTTCTTATAGGTTGTGTAATAATCCCAAAAGAGTGTAGGTATATTATGATCCCAGTCGTCCCACTGAACATTGCAAAATTTGGTTAGTGCATTCTCTAAGATCTTATTGAAGGCTTCGGCATCATCATTTTCTTGTGGGTGATATGGTGTTGAATATGAAAGCCTCCATTAAATTTTCAATCAGTTGATTCACAAATGTGTACTTCATCGCTTATAAATTTTTTTGGGTATCCAAACCTGCTCATGACATGGTAAAAAATAAATATTGCAGTAGTCACAATAGTACAATATTTGACTGGTGCTGCTTCGACCTATCTAGTTAAGTAGTCTATTGCAGTGATTATATATCTTGCGCATGTTCATTTTCCTGGTGGGTTAATGAGACCCACAAAGTCAACAACCCATTTATAAAATGCATGCAAATTTACTTGAGTTACCAGTGGCATTTCATCTTGTTGCGCCAATTTTATGGTGTGTTGCCAAATATCACATTTGAGACAATAGTCTCTAGCATGTGCATGTAGAGTAGGCCACCATAGTCCCGCTTATAAAATATTGTGCACTTTTTCTTTTCTTGCATAGTGGCCTCCTATGACACCAACATATGCTTCATTCAACACCATCGTTCGCTCATGTTCCAAGACACAACAACACAGTATTTCATCTGGTCCCATATTATATAGATTCCCAACGATGAACTGGAAATATGCATCCTTTACAACTAATTGTTTCTTCTATGTTGTACTCAATCCTTTTGGTGCATACCTTGTATTCAAGACATGTACAATTCCTTTGTAGTGATCATTAATGATTTTTAATGCAAACAATTGTGCGTGAGAAAGGTTATCGTCGAGACTAGTAGGCTCTTCTCCACTTTCTAACCTCGACAGATAATCAGGTTCTGAATTCAGTTGGCTTGGGTTGACTATAATGTCAAAATGAAATTCTTCGAATAGCAGAAGCCATCGCCGGATATTCCCCCCCAACACTGGATTATTGACCAAGTATTTTAATGTTGAATGGTCTGAAAACATCTTTAAATGACCACCCAACAAATAATGCCAAAAATTATGGAGAGCATATATAGCAAGGCCCTCCCTCTTAGTAGTGGTATAGTTCTTCTCTGTCATCGATAGTTTTCTACTAGCAAATGCAATGGGGTTATGAAGAGAACCATCTCCCAGTTGTGCAAGTACTACACCGAGCATGACAAATGACACATTAACATGTACATGAAATTTTTTCTTCCAGTTTGGAAATACCAGTATAGGTGTCGAGATGATCTTTTCCTTCAGAATATCCATATGCTTTTGACATTACTCATTCCATTGAAATTTAATATCTTTTTGCAATAATTTTTCCATTGGAGTTGTGACCTCGTGATATACCCGAATGAATTTTTTGTAAATACCGTATGTCCTAAAGTAGTTCTCAATTGTTTGACTATTGCAAGTGGGGGTAGGTTGACAATAATTTCAATCTTGTAAGGGTCCATCAATATTCTGTCTCGATAGACCACATGACCCATCAAAATACCAAAAGGAGCATAAAAAACACACGTGTACTAGAAGCATCCCCATTCCATCGTAAAGGTTGTCTTGTACAGATATTCCTATGCAATCCTTATTTCATGGTACCCATATAATCCATTAGTAAATGAGTACACTTCTTGTCCTCCTACTATCTCCAATACTTCATCTGTAAAAGGGGTAGGAAATGGATCATGTAGGTAGGCACCATTTAATTTTCGTAGATTGAAACAAACACGGACTTCACCAGTTTTCTTGTCCTAAACCACCAAAGGGATAATCCATTTGGATTCCTTGACATGTTTTATAATTTCCACATGTAGAATTCTATCTAACTCTATCTTGACCTTCTACTTATATCTCAGATTTAGTCTATACAGTCATTGCTTGACAGGTTTTGCATCATGCTTCAGGGGAATTTTCATTTCACTTAGATAATCAATAATCCCCTTCATTTATGAAAATTTAGTAGGGAATAGATCCTAGAGTTCATGCAGTAAGTTTGTAATCTTCCCTATTGTCTCATCATCCCAACAGTTTGTAATATATGGAGAACCAATATTCACCTTCTTTATTATGAGGGGTTTCCGAAATTTGTCATTTGATAAGCCTAATCCTTCCACTGTTCGATTATTCTTAGATTCAGGAATATGTATGTTGCATGGATCATCATCATCAGGCTCGGTAGTTATGTTATAACATTGTATCCAATTCTAGTCTGTCACACTGCTTTGAGGAAAAAACGACATCGAGATAGGGATATCTTAAAAAATATTGGATTTGATAACTTGTAGAGTAACATCAATTGTTAGACTGTCATCAACAAAGTTGAAAGTATGTGTGAAACTAGTATCTATCTCTTCCCACTTGAAAGTTTCTCCTTGCAGCTCAACTGCTATATACCCACTTCTTGGTATCATGTCCAAAGTATGTATGAACTGATGCAACCATTCATGTCACGATGATGTCTTTCATGTTGCGCGACAATTTTCAATGTGTCTGACAAGATTTTTCAATCCCATATATTTCTGGCTAGTATACAACATATTCTCACCAAATATGATTTCTAGCAGCCATCGACATTGGTGCCATTCTGAAATAGAATGTTTATGAGCAACCCACCACCTGGCGGGTGTAGCTTTTAATGCAACATCCAAGGTTAACAAGCATCGAGGTTCTAATAATTTTTATTCAAACTCTATAAGAAATGTATTCCAATTTAGGTAATCCTTCATACATAGGTAGATCAGTTACCTTAGTACCTACCCGTCACACACATTTCATGATTCTTGCACACTTCTGCATTGATACTTCATGTAGTAGATTCTGCCAATTTTTCAGAGCTTCTCCCGAGTTTGACATACATGATATAATACTTCAACAACTTAGTTTACCATCAGCTATTAGGTTAACATAGTCATCCAATGCAGAGGAAATATTGTAAATATTATCCATATATTCATCTTGTCCTTCGTTTTTTACTTGTTCGACATATCATTGTCCTTCCAAAGGATCAATTAAAACGACCACTCGCAATTTTGTATCTTCAAATGATAATGTTCTCTTTTTGAAATTGATGACTGTTTGATTTTCAATATACTAGTCAATCCCGAGGATTGTAGGATACAAATTTGTATAATCAACAATATCTATGACTTCAAAATATGTTTAGGTCCAAAATCCTTCCACTTCAATAGGAACCTGTGTCAATTGACCAATAGGCAATACCTTTAGCTGGTTGGGTAAATGTAGTTGAACATGAGACCATACCAGTCTCAACTTTACCATGCTTTCCCATGTTTGTCTCATTAGAATATTGAAATCCAACCCTAGATCTAGTATGATAAAATACATATGACAATCACCTATCTGAGCGTTCATTCGTAACTCACGACCAATATTCAACCGTTTACCAATATGGTTAAATTTTTTCTCCGGTCGCACACTTGGTTGGGGTTCTTCGACTAGAGAGGACAGTTCTTCCATAACATCCTTATCTTCTATTATCTAAGCAACTTTTAAAAAAATTATTCAACTTGCTTACCTTCTTTGTCGGTTTTCTTTGAAATAACTGATCAAACCTTTGAGCATTTCCAGTATTGGTCCATCATCCAAGACTAGGGCAGTAGTATATTTCAATGCATAGTTTCTGTCAAAGACCTCATCATGTAAATCAAAGAAGACTCCTTTTTGTTTCTAGATGTCAAACGACACTTTATTTTGTGTCACCGGTCAAACTCTCGGATTTACGCATGGTGCTCTTTGATCTCCTCCAGTTGCAACACCTCCTCTTGTTACAACAACAATACTAGGTTCCCGAGGTTCGACATAAATATTCTAAATATTTTTATTTGCATTTGGTGGTTGGTTCTGGTTCTGGTTTCCCGTGATTCTTGCTTGCCATTTAGAAATCAGCTGTGGGAGTTCCTCGACAATGTGGTACAATGCTTTACAATATGAACATGTCATTGTAGGATTAGTTTAGTCTCTGGAAGAATGTCTTGATTTTACACTATTGTAATAAATAATTGGCCCCTTCCGCACCCAAATCCTCCTCCTCATCCTTGACCTCTAAAAGGACCACCACCCCTTGGTTGAGAGTATTATGTGTGAGCTCGCTTGGCTTGCATATGTCCATCATTTTTCATTAGATATGTGTCGATTGTCTTCTCTTGCAACAACTAGTATGATTGACACTATTTCTCATCATAACCCACAAATCGATAGAATTTGCAATATAATCTAGTAGGTGCATTGAATATATTCTGTAGATATAAGCATTCCTTTGATCAATGTCCTCTCATTTGGAAAATGTGACACCATGGCATTCCTTGTGAATTTATTGGATCCCGCGCTCCTGATGCAAGATAATTCAAGAAAGATGGGAATGAATATTTATGGTGGGATTCAATTTTGCATCTTTTACAGCATACTTCCTCCCAAATTTCTTTTCCTTTCTTGATATATTGTATTTGCAATGTTATATTTTCTAGTTATGACTGAATTTGCATCATTCCTGTACCAATTTCTCCAACCAATGAAGCTTCCAATTTCATAGCAAGTTCAAGAGCTTCACACTGGGACATGATCCTTTTCTGCATCAAGGGAACATAGATATGTGGTATCGTTGTGGAAATAAACCGAGTCTTTATGCTGAATGTTTGAGATTTGGAAACTGACTTTAGCCATCAGAGCCTTAAATATTTGGTCGAAGTCCCAAACAAACTTAGTCAACAATTGCTTGAGTTATTTTAATTATGTGATACATTGCAACTCAGACTTGGGTTTCTTGAATTCCTCCATCAATCCAATACAAATTTGATTTAATGAGTTATGAGGAATCCCTATGGGAACCACAAACAATTTCATAAACCAGTCAAGAGCATGACCCATAAAGGTTGTGATCATCTGGGCTGGGTTATTTTTATAGCTTCATCCCAGACTTGTTGCACTGTCGAGACAACTTCACACAAGAATCAATGCTGCTCAAAGTATTCCAACTCATTCCCATTGAATATAGACAACTTTATGTCACTACCAAACATTCTGTGTACTTGGGGTATTGTTGAATTTGAATTAAACGTTTCACCGGGAGGAACTTCTTGACTACTATCTCGACTATTACTATTACTCAGATTTGAAAAACCACACTTCAATGCACTTTTGGGTCTTACCTCAAATATTGGCCGATATGTACTTGGGGTTGTGGGTATGTCGTAGTCTTGATATGGATCTAGCACTTCCTTTTCATATTTAGAGATAAGTCAATATTCCTCCTCTTCGTTGCAAGATTCTCTGTCAATATGTGGTGCCAACTCGTAATCCCTTATTTCGGTCGCGCTGCAAATTCCTCTTCTTTTCGAAGTCCTCTTATTTACTGACCGAAATATTTTTCCATTCCTTAGGAGACTGCTCTCTTGCTTAGTCTCACTTTTGACTAGGAACATCTTTGCTTACTCTATCCATCTTGTCCAAGTATTTCTTGTGACATCCCCCAGGTCCTCCACGCACAATGGTTTACTCGTCGGACTCCATCCTCAGGATCCCTTTTTGATAAAACACCATCTTTATCCACATCTTTAAATATTTTAGGTAATTGCCTCAAGGTTCTTGGAAGAACTCTCTTTATGTCTCACTGTATGATTTTATAGTGTCGACTACAATATCAGTAATATATCCTTGCATAATGTTATCAACCTAGAAGTTGACAATGACATCCCTAGAGATGGGATTACTAACTCTTTCAAACCCTTGAGTTAGATGAGGAGTCCACTTTGTGGGTTCTCCATCTTGAAAATTTTTCGTATGTGTTGCTAGCTCAACCAACCATTCATGCAGCATAATAGGAAATTCACTAAAGCAAATTTCGTGAATATTTGAGTAAATATACCTTTCTAACCATTTTGTTGGATTCAGTCACAATCCTTTACTTTCTTCTTATGAAAATCCTCTTTCCTTGTAGTCCACCCAATCTTGGATCTTTGGTTTCATCGGGTGCCAAAACATGTCCCCTTCACAATGATTCAGGTCCTGGTAACAAAACCATTTGTTGCTCGATTTCCACTAACCCAGGTTCAATTTTCCATGCCCGTCCAACAAAATCCAAGGCACCGACTGACAGAGTGTAACTCTGTCGAAAAAAACCACGAAGCAAGTGAGGTCTCACCCGGTATACCTATGTGTACTGCCAAAACCAGGCTTCTGCAGTTATAGAAGGATATTTCTTCATGGAACTATTTAAGCAACCCAATTGACTGATGTAAATAGATGGACCACCCTTGACACATACATAACATAGAAAGCAGACCGACCCATGGACACATACACAACATATAAAATATATAGAACCATCAGCACATGCACAATATATAAAGCATACAGAGCTAAACCATCGTTATTGTTGACATTCCACGATATTATATCAACATCAATTGCGACACCATCATAAATATTCAGACATAAAATACAAAGACATCATAGACACACATATATAACGTGAAAACACATACGAGAAAAACCTCAAAAGCGCTCTTCATCTGGCATGAGTTAATGTTTAGAACTCTTTTGGTCTGCACACACAACTTGCAGAATTCTCTCAGAATCTTCTTTACAATAAATGAGTTTTCTTCGTATTTCTCATGCTTTGATAGATTTTACTGTTCTTGTTTTATTCCTTACAATCTATGGTAATGATCCGCACATAGCTTATTGACTTCATGACCCACACACAACTTATGGGCCGACCTTATATGGTTTTCTTGACTCTTCTTCTAGCCATCTTCTAGTTCTCAACTAATAGTCGTCTGGTTCTCTAACTGACCCAAAACATCCCGTTACATTCATAGAGACACTATCGACCCAGTTTACATTTACACCCATTCCCAAAATAGACTATTACTCTAACTTAACTCACTGTTTACCTTCAATGTTTCCTCAAAATTAGGTTGAACTCCCGGTTTTGACTTACTCTCTTTTTCCATCACGTTCTTACTCGCCTGGAGACTAGATTCGTCAATCTTCCGACCAAAAAATCTTATGCCCTTTCCTAGGGCCAACAATCCCCATCCATAAGGTACATGATTTCACATATAAAATTTTCACCCCAACTGGGTCATAATTTAAACAAATGCATGAATGGGTGCATGAATAATGAACAAAACAAAATTAGCTACCATATTCATACACATAAAATGCATACATTCCCTATTCATATCTAGAAAGAAAAATATAAATTTGCACATTCATAAACAACAAAGAAAGCTTATGTTTTAAATGAAGAGATATAAGCAACTAGCTGTGTAAGGTCCATGTTCCTCCCAAATTTAGGTATCAACTATTGATACCACTCTTGAGATGGGAAATGAATTTTCTAGGGTGAAGGAAACAACCATAGGCTACACTCTCTCCTCATCCCAACCCATTATCTCTCATGCTTATCCAAAATTCTAATTTTAGAGCACTACATGAATCTCACTCAACCATATTAATTCTCTTTCACTACCACACAAAATACCATGAAGGAATTTACCATGTTAATCATATAAAATGATTGAGGTTGCATCCATCCTTTAAGTTTTTTCCCTATTTATATATGGTCTTAGCTTCACTTTAGGTGAGACCTTATTTCCTCTTGGAGGATTGAAAATGGCAGTGCATCTATACTCACATCGAACCTTTGTTGGTCATTGCATAAGGACCCTAGTCTCAAATTGTCACCAACAACTTCACGAGAGAGACATTCAAGATGTTATAGGTTCTAATCAAGAAGTCTTTCACTTAGTCCATACCCAAAACAATTTGTTCACTTGTTTCCAATGGGCCTCTCTAAAGCCTTTGATCAAGCTACCTAGCTATACCTATGCATGATTCTGATCAAATTTGGGTTCTCATGGTATTTTATAAAATGGATAAAAGCCTGTATTCTCCCCTCTCCGTTGCTATCCTCATAAATGGCTTAGCCTTTCCTTTCTTCCCCATCTCTCATGGCCTCCTCTAGGGGTTCCCTCTCTCACCCCTCCTCTTCCTCTTAGTGAAGAAAGGACTTAGTATGATGCTTCTAGCAGAATTTAAAGTTGGAAAAATCAAAGAGATCAAACTATCCCTCCTCATTATCCTACCCATTTGATGTTTGCAGATGATATACTCCTCTTTGGAAATGACACCACAGGGAACAAAAATCTCTCTTCAATACTTTGGATATCTTCTATAAATAATCATGCATTAAAATCAACAAATAAAATTCTTCATTCAATTTAACTATGTCCCCTAGTTTCATAAGGAGATGATTGTAAAATTCCTTCCCTTCTATGTCTAGGAAATTGATTCAATATTGATATATTTGGGTTGCCATTTGAAACTAAATAAATTTGGGATTAAATATTGGTCTGGGTCAATAGCTCAAGGTAAGGATCAACCATTGGAATCACCATTGGGTTTCTTAAGATGGTAGAGTGATGATCATTTAGATCATTCTCTAGTCCATCTCTCTCCCAGGTTCGACATCTATTTCTCATATTTCTTTGGAAATGAGCTAAGGAAACAAGGGGAATGACAGTGGTGGCATGGAACTCATTGGCAAAACCAAACAGTATTTGGGAATGGAGACTAAAGTAGCAACAATACTTTGAAAAGACACTTGTAACAAAATGAACTTAGAAACTTATCAACATAATTGGTATTTGTGGAGCTCTTTTGAGCATCCTAAATATTTTTTTCAATTTATGCAAAAATACTCTACGACATTGTATACAAGTACTCCCTTTATTAATAAAATAATAGATTCTTTTTTATTTGAAAAAATAAACAACAAACAAAAAACGAAACCATATTATTGCTAACAATAACTTGAAAATTTATTAGAAATCAAAAAATGCTTCTACTAATTACACTCAATTTTTTTAAAGGTTAAAATTATAACTTATTTAAAATAATGGCCTTAAAAAACTAATATTTTAATAAAAAATATTTAAAAACAAATAAAATCTAATACTACTATTAACAGCCGTATTTTTTAGAAGGATAGTATTACAATCTATTTTAAACAATAGCCTTAAACTTAAAAACTTCTACCCTAAAGCCAAAAAAACCTTAAAATCAACATTAGAACAAATGACTTAAAATTAACCATATTGCTTTGTTTGATACTTGGCAAGTTTACTAACCTACCATCGTTAATGGAAAATAATTTTTTGAAATTAAAAAAAAAATCTAATTTAAATAGTAACATTTTGAAACAATCATTTAATAAACTAATCTTATTGTAAACAAAATCATTAAAAAATTTAAAAAAAAATCTAATTTAAATAATAACATTTTTGAAACAATCATTTAATAACTCCTCTTATTGTAAACAAAATCATTTAAAAAAATAAATATAAAAAAAAATATAATTTTTTTTCTCTTATTGTAAACAAAATTATTTAAAAAAAACTTTTAAAAAAGAAATAAAAACAAGTGGAATAAGCAACAAAGTTGCTTAGTACCTGCCTCCTAAAAAGAGATTGAAAATATATAGCAATAGGATAATTTTGCTATAAAAATATATGA